>CM038719.1:9699612-9814612 GCA_021613375.1 Megaleporinus macrocephalus
GCTGAATATGGCCCAATGACTTATAGAACATATATAAACTGGTATAATGTATGCTTAAAAATAATAATCTTATTTACTAGGTTTTTAGATATAAAAGAAACACCTTGTGGAGATAGTTGGACAGAGGCAATATCTGTTCATTAAAATATTAATTAGTAAATCATTGCTATCTAAAGAAAAACATGCATCTCCATTTTTTATATCATGAGAAGGTTTAATGATGAATGGACCAATAGAAATGCTCCAAAATCACTTAGAATAAAGTCCTTTTTACATTAACGTGCATTGGAAGTTAAGAATGTTTTTGGCCTCTCCTGTAAAATTAGTATTTTGGAGATATTTTTCTTTGTACGGTGATGATATACTAATAATGATGGTCCATATTTATCAAGTGTCTTAGAAACAACTAATAACAGTAATCAAAGATCAGGTCTCATCAGTCCATGTACCCAGGTGAAAAAACAGTACACTGTAGTATACTTAATTTAAGTACATTTTGAGACACCATTAAGTATATTTAAGTGCATCTTCAGTACACCTTCTTATTCCAACACTGTACTTTTAAAAATCTATACACTTTGTGTCAACATGGGGTATATTAGAATCCAGCTTTAAGATAACTGTTAGTATACTAATAAAATCTAAGAAATATATTTATAATTCAACAACAAGCTCTTAAGAATACATTGTAAATACACTGATAAATATATTTATTTGAAACAAAAATATTTTTTAAAAATATTGAATTAATAGGAAAAAAATGTAGGAACAATTAGTTAATTAATTTTTAAATAGTACTATAATATTTATTTAGTGTACTCAGTACATAGAAATAGCACACTTTTATTACATTAGTCATAAGTATAGATTAAGTATAGTTTAGTGTACTTTTTTACCCTTGTGGGGGGAAAAAAGGATACTTAAGAGCACCTAAAATATATATTAAATTAAATTATTCTTTTGAATATACTTTTAGTACTACTTTCACAAGGGTAGTACCACTCAGGGCTGCGAAATAGGCATAAATCGATACCGGATCAGCATTTTTGCTTTGAGAAACGTGAAAAATATGATGAACTGTGGGCTCAACAGTCTGATAACAGCAAAGACAAATAAAACTGCACTGAATTTCCTAAAAACATAATATCAGAAGCAACCTAAAGAGAACCTTAACTGAAGACAATAAAAAAAATTACAATTAATTAATTAATTCAAAAATTAATTTAAAGAAATAAGTCCCAGAGGTTTTGGTTCATTGATCACATATTGGGGTAAAATGCAACGCTGTACTGTTTTTATTTATTTATTTATTTATTTAGACACCCTTAATTTAAGTCTCAATCAATTCTCCACCATCAATATTAATTGAAATCCATAAAAACAATTTATTATATCTTATTATGACTTACAAAACAAACAAATGGGCTCACAGCAAGAAGGAAAACAGCTTCAGGGTGAAATTCATACATTTATACAAAGATGTAGAAAAAGATGAAAAAGTGGCGACCGTATCAAAGCGATTTCATTGTAAAAAGGCCAAGGCACTGTCAACGTAAGAAGGAAATTTTAAAAAACAAACAAACAAACAAAATTCTGTATTCTGTATTGTATCCAAACAACCAAAAAGGAAGAAAAAGTGTATAAAAAGAGAGATTGCAGGTGAAGATTGTGGTAACCATGGAAAAAAATACAGTACTGAGAAGAGCACGCTGAAAAGACAAGGTGAAGTGATATCGGACTGTGCGCAAGTTCGTACTGTCACACGCGCACCACTCACACAAGGGGAGCTTGCAGCAGACCGGAATAGCTGGTATACCTGGATATTTCTCTTCAGTCATACAAGACAGGTCTGATTTCAGACGATACCTGTGGTCGTGGCTCAATAAATATCTTCTTTTTTTTAAAAAAAACCCTTGAAGAACCCCTTTAGGGCATGATTCAGCTGCAAACACATACAAACCAGGTACTTAAGGGCTGAATGCCTGATATTTGAGCTCCTCCAAAGAAGATCAGAGATTGTCACTTATTGTATTATTCTTTTTTTTTCAGCCATACCTGCAAACACCCCCCCCCCAGTGGCTTTACATGTAACGTCCGTCACCACCCAGCATAACCACGTTCACTCACGCAGACATCTCCAGAGGGTTTTGAACGATGAGATGAATGAGAGGAGACAGCGAACCCAGGATAAAAGAGAGAGAAAGAACGAGGGAGACAGCAGAGTACCTCCAGAAACCTATTGCTAACGATCCTTAGATGGGGAAAGACGCTGAGGTAAAATAATAATGGCATTTAAGCACTTACGAACCCTTAATACATGCTATAAACGGAACCCCAAGTGTGTGCAAATTCGGTGTGCATCCTCACGTACACGTCGAGAGAGGAGAGTGATTCAAGTAAGCATGCAGATTATTTCCTAGTGCACGGAAAAAATCCTGGAAATTCCTTCCAACGTCTAGCCTACGCTGCGTATAAAGACGAAAGGCGATTAGATTGCAGAGAAAAAACTAAAATAAATAACTTAAAATTACGCACCCTCTTGCACGTCCCTCGCTCCGTCTCTCGTTTTTTTGCGTTCCTCCGTTTTCAGTGCATGTGTTACTGAGGTTTGAGTATGTAGATGAGAAAGGGAATAGTCTCAAGAGTCATGTAGAGATGCGATTAAACATCACTCTGTTTCCTCTCCCCCACTTTCTCTTTCTCGAGCGAGTCCACACTCCGTGTCACATCTTTCTCCCTACTAATGCCATGGCCTCTGTATCTCTTTCCCTCCCTTCTCCCCCCTTCTATCTCTCTGTCCCTCTCACACTCTCTCTCTGTGCATTAACTCTCTTTCCCTTCACGCGCTCTTTCTTCTTTTCACATCTTGCGCATGACCAACACAGTGGTGAGAACTCCGGCCAGAAAGACACCAACAGTCTGCCAGGTGGGCGTTCCAAAGTAGGATCGGATCCCTTCCTGCGAGAAACATCAAGATCAAGAGAGATGGAGAAGGATTACTATCAGAATAATATCAAGTTTAACTATATGAGCACATTATATGTAATTACAGGTCAATTAAACAGTGAATTAGATTTCTATTCAACTCTATTCAGGTTTGTGTCTACATCTCTGGCCTTTCAGTTGTGTGTTTATGCACCAAAAGTAGTCACAATTTATTTTTACATGGCAAGTTTCCAACTTTGGTCACTCTTAGAATTAAACAGGCTGTTTGTGTAACTGTGCATTTAAGGTTTCTGATGTATTGTTTTCTAATCCATCATAATTAGACAATTTCTTATTTTCAAATAGCATATTAAACAGATATATTTGATACTTGGTTTAAACCACCATAAAGAGTTTCTCTACAATGAATCATCCACATTAAACCACTCCGAACAGCTATATTACATCTAAACACTAGGGTTGTGCGATATTGACAAAAAATGATCTCAATATTTTCTGTGACTTTAAACGATATTTTGCATTATTTTAAAAATGTGTTTGTAAAAAGTATTTTATTTTACTAGCTTGCACTTTTTGAAGGATATTAATATCCTTTATCTTCCGCTTTATACCGCTAGTCAGCGCCAATCCCAGCATCATTGAGTGAAGACACTGTTTTAGTGAATGACTCCCCTGAAGTTTGCTGAGTGTGTGTTTTGATCTACATTTGTCTTGGACAGCGGGCTTCCGAAGCTCCTCATACTCCTCATACTCTCTTCATACTCTCTTCATACGCCTCATACTCTCTTCATACTCTCTTCATACTCCTCATACTCTCTTCATACTCTCTTCATACTCCTCATACTCTCTTCATACTCTCTTCATACTCTCTTCATACTCTCTTCATACGCCTCATACTCTCTTCATACTCTCTTCATACTCCTCATACTCTCTTCATACTCTCTTCATACTCTCTTCATACTCCTCATACTCTCTTCATACTCTCTTCATACTCTCTTCATACTCCTCATACTCTCTTCATACTCTCTTCATACTCTCTTCATACGCCTCACACTCTTCATACTCTCTTCATACTCCTCATACTCTCTTCATACTCTCTTCATACTCTCTTCATACTCTCTTCATACTCTCTTCATAGTCTCTTCATACGCCTCATACTCTCTTCATACTCTCTTCATACACCTCATACTCTCTTCATACTCTCTTCATACTCCTCATACTCTCTTCATACTCTCTTCATACTCTCTTCATACTCTCTTCATACTCTCCTCATACTCTCTTCATACGCCTCATACTCTCCTCATACTCTCCTCATACTCTCTTCATACTCTCTTCATACTCTCTTCATACTCTCTTCATACGCCTCATACTCTCTTCATACTCTCTTCATACTCTCTTCATACTCTCTTCATACGCCTCATACTCTCTTCATACTCTCTTCATACTCTCTTCATACTCTCTTCATACTCTCTTCATACTCTCTTCACACTCTCTTCATACTCTCTTCATACTCTCTTCATACTCTCTTCATACGCCTCATACTCTCTTCATACTCTCTTCATATTCTCTTCATACGCCTCATAGTCGCCTCATAGTCTCTTCATACTCTCTTCATACTCTCTTCATACTCTCTTCATATTCTCTTCATACGCCTCATAGTCGCCTCATAGTCTCTTCATACTCTCTTCATACTCTCTTCATACGCCTCATACTCTCTTCATACTCTCTTCATACTCTCTTCATACTCTCTTCATACGCCTCATACTCTCTTCATACTCTCTTCACACTCTTCATACTCTCTTCATACTCTCTTCATACGCCTCATACTCTCTTCATACTCTCTTCATACTCTCTTCATACTCTCTTCATACTCTCTTCATACGCCTCATACTCTCTTCATACTCTCTTCATACGCCTCATACTCTCTTCATACTCTCTTCATACTCTCTTCATACTCTCTTCATACTCTCTTCATACGCCTCATACTCTCTTCATATTCTCTTCATACGCCTCATACTCTCTTCATACTCTCTTCATACTCTCTTCATACGCCTCATACTCTCTTCATACTCTCTTCATACTCCTCATACTCTCTTCATACTCTCTTCATACGCCTCATACTCTCTTCATACGCCTCATACTCTCTTCATACTCTCTTCATACGCCTCATACTCTTCATACTCCTCATACTCTCTTCATACTCTCTTCATACTCTCTTCATACTCCTCATACGCTCTTCATACTCTCTTCATACTCTCTTCATACTCTCTTCATACGCCTCATACTCTCTTCATACTCTCTTCATACTCTCTTCATACTCCTCATACTCTCTTCATACTCTCTTCATACGCCTCATACTCTCTTCATACTCTCTTCATACTCTCTTCATACTCTCTTCATACTCCTCATACTCTCTTCATACTCTCTTCATACTCCTCATACTCTCTTCATACTCTCTTCATACTCTCTTCATACTCTCTTCATACGCCTCACACTCTCTTCATACTCTCTTCATACTCTCTTCATACTCTCTTCATACGCCTCATACTCTCTTCATACTCTCTTCATACTCCTCATACTCTCTTCATATTCTCTTCATACGCCTCATACTCTCTTCATACTCTCTTCATACTCTCTTCATACGCCTCATACTCTCTTCATACTCTCTTCATACTCCTCATACTCTCTTCATACTCTCTTCATACGCCTCATACTCTCTTCATACGCCTCATACTCTCTTCATACGCCTCATACTCTCTTCATACTCTCTTCATACGCCTCATACTCTTCATACTCCTCATACTCTCTTCATACTCTCTTCATACTCTCTTCATACTCTCTTCATACTCTCTTCATACTCCTCATACGCTCTTCATACTCTCTTCATACTCTCTTCATACTCTCTTCATACTCTCTTCATACGCCCTTCATACGCCCTTCATACTCTCTTCATACTCTCTTCATACGCCCTTCATACACCCTTCATACTCTCTTCATACTCCTCATACTCTCTTCATACTCTCTTCATACTCTCTTCATACTCTCTTCATACGCCTCATACTCTCTTCATACTCTCTTCATACTCTCTTCATACTCTCTTCATACTCTCTTCATACTCTCTTCATACTCTCTTCATACGCCTCATACTCTCTTCATACTCTCTTCATACTCTCTTCATACACCTCATACTCTCTTCATACTCTCTTCATACTCCTCATACTCTCTTCATACTCTCTTCATACTCTCTTCATACTCTCTTCATACTCTCTTCATACGCCTCACACTCTCTTCATACTCTCTTCATACGCCTCACACTTTCTTCATACTCTCTTCATACGCCTCATACTCTTCATACTCTCTTCATACGCCTCATACTCTCTTCATACTCTCTTCATACTCTCTTCATACGCCTCATACTCTCTTCATACTCTCTTCATACGCCTCATACTCTCTTCATACTCTCTTCATACTCTCTTCATACTCTCTTCATACTCTCTTCATACTCCTCATACTCTCTTCATACTCTCTTCATACTCTCTTCATACGCCTCATACTCTCTTCATACTCTCTTCATACTCTCTTCATACTCTCTTCATACTCTCTTCATACGCCTCATAGTCGCCTCATAGTCTCTTCATACTCTCTTCATACTCTCTTCATACTCTCTTCATACTCTCTTCATACTCTCTTCATACGCCTCATACTCTCTTCATACTCCTCATAGTCTCTTCATACTCCTCATAGTCTCTTCATACTCTCTTCATACTCTCTTCATACGCCTCATAGTCTCTTCATACTCTCTTCATACGCCTCATACTCTCTTCATACTCTCTTCATACTCTCTTCATACTCTCTTCATACTCTCTTCATACGCCTCATACTCTCTTCATACTCTCTTCATACGCCTCATACTCTCTTCATACTCTCTTCATACTCTCTTCATACTCTCTTCATACTCTCTTCATACTCTCTTCATACTCTCTTCATATTCTCTTCATACGCCTCATACTCTCTTCATACGCCTCATACTCTCTTCATACTCTCTTCATACTCTCTTCATACTCTTCATACGCCTCATACTCTCTTCATACTCTCTTCATACTCCTCATACTCTCTTCATACTCTCTTCATACGCCTCATACTCTCTTCATACGCCTCATACTCTCTTCATACTCTCTTCATACGCCTCATACTCTTCATACTCCTCATACTCTCTTCATACTCTCTTCATACTCTCTTCATACTCTCTTCATACTCCTCATACGCTCTTCATACTCTCTTCATACTCTCTTCATACTCTCTTCATACGCCTCATACTCTCTTCATACTCTCTTCATACTCTCTTCATACTCTCTTCATACTCTCTTCATACTCTCTTCATACTCCTCATACTCTCTTCATACTCTCTTCATACACCTCATACTCTCTTCATACTCTCTTCATACTCCTCATACTCTCTTCATACTCTCTTCATACTCTCTTCATACTCTCTTCATACGCCTCACACTCTCTTCATACTCTCTTCATACTCTCTTCATACTCTCTTCATACTCCTCATACTCTCTTCATACTCTCTTCATACACCTCATACTCTCTTCATACTCTCTTCATACTCCTCATACTCTCTTCATACGCCTCACACTCTCTTCATACTCTCTTCATACGCCTCATACTCTCTTCATACTCTCTTCATACGCCTCATACTCTCTTCATACTCTCTTCATACTCTCTTCATACGCCTCATACTCTCTTCATACTCTCTTCATACGCCTCATACTCTCTTCATACTCTCTTCATACGCCTCATACTCTCTTCATACTCTCTTCATACTCTCTTCATACTCTCTTCATACTCTCTTCATACTCCTCATACTCTCTTCATACTCTCTTCATACTCTCTTCATACGCTCTTCATACGCCTCATACTCTCTTCATACTCTCTTCATACTCTCTTCATACTCTCTTCATACTCTCTTCATACGCCTCATACTCTCTTCATACTCCTCATAGTCTCTTCATACTCCTCATAGTCTCTTCATACTCTCTTCATACTCTCTTCATACTCTCTTCATACGCCTCATAGTCGCCTCATAGTCTCTTCATACGCTCTTCATACTCTCTTCATACTCTCTTCATACTCTCTTCATACGCCTCATACTCTCTTCATACTCCTCATAGTCTCTTCATACTCCTCATAGTCTCTTCATACTCTCTTCATACTCTCTTCATACTCTCTTCATACTCTCTTCATACGCCTCATACTCTCTTCATACTCCTCATAGTCTCTTCATACTCCTCATAGTCTCTTCATACTCTCTTCATACGCCTCATACTCTCTTCATACTCTCTTCATACTCTCTTCATACTCTCTTCATACTCTCTTCATACGCCTCATACTCTCTTCATACTCCTCATAGTCTCTTCATACTCCTCATAGTCTCTTCATACTCTCTTCATACTCTCTTCATACTCCTCATAGTCTCTTCATACTCCTCATACTCTCTTCATACTCTCTTCATACTCTCTTCATACGCCTCATAGTCTCTTCATACTCCTCATAGTCTCTTCATACTCTCTTCATACGCCTCATACTCTCTTCATACTCTCTTCATACTCTCTTCATACTCTCTTCATACTCTCTTCATACGCCTCATACTCTCTTCATACTCCTCATACTCTCTTCATACGCCTCATACTCTCTTCATACTCTCTTCATACGCCTCATACTCTCTTCATACGCCTCATACTCTCTTCATACTCTCTTCATACGCCTCATACTCTCTTCATACTCTCTTCATACGCCTCATACTCTCTTCATACTCCTCATAGTCTCTTCATACTCCTCATAGTCTCTTCATACTCTCTTCATACTCTCTTCATACTTCTCACACTCTCTTCATACTCCTCATACTCTCTTCATACTCTCTTCATACTCTCTTCATACTCTCTTCATACTCTCTTCATACTTCTCACACTCTCTTCATACGCTCTTCATACGCTCTTCATACGCTCTTCATACTTCTCATACTCTCTTCATACGCCTCATACTCTGTTCGTTCTGTTCACACTCTGTTCGTACTCCTCACACTCTGTTCATACTCTGTTCATACTCTGTTCATACTCTGTTCATACTCTGTTCATACTCTGTTCATACTCTGTTCATACTCTAAACCAGCTCCACGCGAGGGAAGATGATCCTCACCTAGGACTTAAATCTAAGGCGGTAGACTGTGAGGCTGGCAGTGTCTAAGTTTCTTCCCCTGGCGCAGTGTGTTCACTCATTTTCAGCTTTAGGTGTGTTTAGACAGCTATGCTCGCTTTAGCCTGTGCTAGCACACAGTATGGTCACTCTCAGCTCACACATCTTTAATACGGCAATTAAAATATTATCGTAAATGATATATATCGCACACCCCTACTCAACCACTAGTTGGGAACTGTAAGAAACCAGAAATCAACACCCCCTTAAACAAAAGGCACAAGCAAAAAATAAACAATATGACAATTACCCAGCCTCCCTGTTCCCTGATCCAAGCAATCACGTGGTCACGCAAGTAGTCTATGGTCCAGTTGATGATGGTTCTGACGATGTCAGGAATCTTCGTCAACACAGCCTAAAGGTTTCGAGTGAAAGAACAGAAATAAAAAGAAGAAATACAGTGAAGATCCACCCACATACAGAAAAGATTCGTATACAGGAAGAACAACAAGGAGGAGACCCAAATGTAAGTACACTACATAAAAGAGACAGCACTGATTTGAAACCAGATATCGCCACCAGCCAATACCTGGAGAAAACCAAATCTCATCTCATTCCATTAGAAATCCAGACTAATATCACAGAAGTCCTTGTAACAAATCTTACATTTAGTAATGATTTACATTTAGCAATAATCACCAAGCACTTTATTAGGAACACTACACTACTACTGGGTAGGGCCCTCCTTTGCATTCACAGCAAATTCTTTAAGGCATAGACTGCATCAAGATGTTGCAAATGTTCCTTAAATGTTCCGGAAACCTGTGAATCTCCAGTTCTACCATATTCCAAAGATGTTGTACTGGACTGACAGGAGGAAAGACACCGAACACACTGCTATGTTCCTGACGCCAGTTCGAGATGAGACATGCCCCTCCCTTTAAACCTGCAGCCAGACCATGGATTCAAGCTGTTGGAGCCAAATTCTTTACTGCACCATTCTGAGTAAAGTCTAGAGACTATATGCACTGCACTGCTGCCACACAAGTAGCTGATTAGATAACTGCATGAATAAGCAGGTTTACAGGGGCTCCTAATAAAGCCTTAGGTTATTGTATAGCCTAATTTGAACTTGGTTGGTTAAGTATTATACTAAAATTAAAAACCCTTAATTTTAAACAGTTTCAACTAAGGTACATTTAAATACTTGCAGTTTGTTAAAGACAAACATATTGTCATGTGTAAATGTTTGGGTGCCCCTTGATCATATCACACGTGAAAAATCTTATTTCAAAATGCTGTATGTCTATATGCATATGAAACCTTTTTGCATATAAAGTGTTTAAAAAACAAAACAAAACAGGGGGGGTCTTGAAAGTGGTCTACAATTCATTTTGACAAGAAAGTATTTTCAAAGTGTAAATACATTCACGCATCCACAACAGAAAACACACTTCCACATATTTTAATACACACTGTGTTTGTGCAAAAGTAACTGAAAGTTGTCTATTGTTCCCCCCACAAAGTGTTAAACTCAGCAAAACTAAAAAGCGTGCACTTAAAGCGTGCATCCTGTAGAGGACGTATGAACTTATCATTTACAACCCCAACTCACTTCTAAACATACTGAGAAAGGCTGACTATGAGAAGATAAGAATCCAGGTCTTCAGAGAAAGGGGAGGGTTTGGTTAAGAGAAACAGGGCAGGATTCCTTACCTTGATGACAAGTCGACACGCAAAGTAGAAAAGAGCCACAACCCTGCCCCAGTTGAACTTCCCATCAGAGAAAATTTCGCATGCGACTTTCACAAATACATCATTTGTTGGCTGTAGCGCTGAGTCGTTTATCATTCTGCCAAAAAAGTGAGAGAGAGAGACAGTCAGGCCGTATCTTTTGCAAATCTGCCATCCAGAGGATGGATCTGAGTACAACAGGAACAGCACAACACGAAATAAACAGACAATATTTGAAACAGACAACAGGTTATGGCCCCTTATGGTCTAAGACCTAGAACTCCCAAATTCAATTGTAATTAAAATTACATAAATAAATAAAATGATGAAATAAAATAAATTAAATAAAATGATGAACAGACATTATTTGGTACAGACAACATCACTGAGGTGAGCTAACTCAAATAACCCATCATTAGTGTATCTAATCTGTAGACCAACCTGTAATTCCATGGATTTTTTCAGCAGAATTCAATCAAGATGTAAACCGAGACATTCAGAGAGGTTCATTGCGATCCAATTTAAAGAAGCATACTGAGTGTGATATCTTTGGGATGGTGCCAAGAGGAACCATTGGTCTAAAACTTAAATATAGGTAATTTTATTTATTATTAAAAATACAGAAATGACTAGTGAAGTTACACATACATTGAGTATTCATATATACTGATTCTATTTAAATTAATAATAATTTTAGGCTAAACCCTTATCACAAAACCCCTAAACACGTTCTTGTAATAGCTTTCAATACAAGCATTTAGTTCCTATCAAACCACACTGAACGACTTTGCTTACATCTTAAATGTTTAATTACAAAGAAAGTTTGAAACCAACTGTTCGGTTCCCTTTTAAAGCCAGAAACAAATTTATAAACTTCTGTGAAAAAGTTAAAGCATATAATATAAGGAACATGGTAAATTAGTTTCAAATACAAAATATAATATGTGCTGAGCCAATAAATCAATCTGACTGTATTAAATGGATTAGATATCAGTCAGGCTTGTGCAACGTACATTCAACATTGTTTCTGAGCCATATTCATTAGAAATGTATAATTAAGTACTTTTATAATACTTGCATAGAGTGCTGAGCAATATGATAATATTTATGATTACTGTGATCAAAATATGGCATAATTGTCATCATTACAACTACAACACTAAGAAACTGCAGGCTTAATTACAACAAGAACGTTAGTGCTGTATTAATTGTTTAATTTGGTGTAGTGTAGTAAATAAGTGTATGTATGAATTTTTGATAGTAATTTGTTGGTTGCTGATTTCTTTTTATTTCTTTTTATTATTTAACTTAAATAAAAAAAAAAATAAATATCATGACACAGTATTGCGATGCTGTATTTTTGCCATATTGTCCACCCCTACGTAAATAAAACACTGCTAATTCAGAAAACCGAATAGTAGCCTCCGTTATGTATTGGTTCTCCACACCAGAGCACTGGTATTAGACTGGTACTCCATATCAGCTGAAAGATATCAGCATCAGAAGATGAAAAAACATTGGATCCCTAATTACAGAGTATGGTATAAACTCCCAACTGCAACAACACACCCTCAGCTGTCTCACCTCTGCAGTTGTACGTTGCTGTCCAGCTCGTCTCCAATCTGCTGCAGACACAGTGCAAGTTTTTTATGGCTGGGGTCACACAGCTCAGACCCACCCAACTGGGTCCTGGTTACCATGGCATCGCTGTCCCCATGGCGACGAATTCGCTCATAGATAAAACTGGCGGTTAAAGAAAGGGAAGAGTCAGGCCAAGGCGGCGGAACGGGCCAAAAAAGATAAATGAAACTAAAAGACGAGGAGGAGATACTTACTCTTTGAGTAGATCAGCTCCTAAAGCTAGCAGTTGGTCATTGCTGGTGCCTTTCAACAAAGAAGAACACAAAACAGTAAGTGTGGGTGAAAACATCATTAATATTCAAGTCCAAAAGTTCGGGAAATTGGGGATTTTTCTCTATTTTAGTAAAGAGCTGGAGAAAATAATGTCAAACATGAAACTCAGCCAGCTCCACTACACGGTAGGGCTGTGTATTGGCAAGAACCTGGCGATACAATACATATTGTGATACAGCGGTCACGATTCAATATATCACGATATATTGAATCGTGACCACTGTATCACAATACATATTGTATCACCACGTTCTTGCCAATACACAGCCCTAAAGCTAAGTGCTATATTGCGATTTTTCAAATCCTACTATTAAAACACACCACTATATGAACAGGTTTGCCAATGCTTACAACAGCATTGCAATCTATTGGTTTAAACACAACACAAAATGATTCACGGTCTGCCAGGAATCTGTGTAGCGATATCAATACAAAAGTCCAATAAACAATAAAATAGTATAATACTGATGACTAAAAAGAATAGTAATTATATTAAAATAATTTATTATATACTTATAAAACAAAAACAGTCCAAATTAGAAATTTTAAATACTTGAGTGACATGAGAGAACGGAGCTGTATTGTATTTGTAACAGGGTAATTTAACTGTCACTCTTAATAATATCAGGTTCAGCTCTTTGGCTGATGAACTGGTTTACGTTAGTCAAAACTTGGTGCTCTGGGCCAGACTGGTTCAGGCTTGTACAGAAAACTCTCTGGCTGTATTTCAAGATTTCAGGCTTGGTGAAACCTCTATGTATACACTACATTTTTTAATGTGGTACTACTCAACACTATGTTAATCACAATTAATCAAATGTCAGAAGAACAAAATATTGTGTAATGTGAAACTGTCTTCAAGTTTGTTATAGTTATTGTCTCTACTGCCCTCCACTAATGTCACAGGCAATGTGTGAGTACTGACATCCAGCTTATTTGTGTTAACAGGCCTATATCACCATGCTGGGCATAAATAACAATACCAAATGTCTGGATGGAAACATAAGGCTGTGGCAATTCAAATTCGTACTTTCAGTTTCTGTGTTAAAGGAAAATGACACAAAACAAAACCGCAGCAATTTCCACTGACAACTCATCACCGACTAGCAGCAATCTTTCTTTCGAACAGGTTAATTCACGGTGGACTTCAGTCCTTTCCCCACAACCCTGGTGATTTTATACATCTCAATAAACAATCTCCACTATTCTAGAGGCAGTACTGAAGAGCTGCCATCCATACCAGAGTAAACACGTGAAAAGCCATATGAAAGTTATCTTGATCAGTGAGGTATTTTGACAACAATGTTCCCTTGCCATAACCGTATCCTCGATGAATATGATTACAAAATAACTATGAGGCATGCCAGTGACTTTTAGCTGCCAGTTGACTCTCTGAGCAATGGCACAGTAGCTACCTTTAAGAAGAAGCTTTCAACTGGAAGAGTTTATTACAGGGCTTCAATGCGTAACATGGTTGGGACTGCTGTAATTTTAAAACCAATGTAAACTGAGACATTCTCTTCCGATACAATGACATATATACAGAATATTATGGCGGGTATCTAGGGGGTCAAATGTGATATTACTGGTTCAAATTTTTTTCCAATTAATTTTCTAGGCAAATAATTTTTTTCAATAGAAGATGATAGGGAACTAATACTTTTATATTGTATTTATTTTTATATAATTCAATTGTTAAGATTGATGTTGAAGTTTTCAGGGAATTGTTTATGGTGGCAGTGATAAGCCCTGGATGTCTGAAGCATTTAGTTAAATTAATACACTCAAAAGATAAGTCTCATATGCCTGAGATATGTCTCAACAGATAGGCCTGATGCCTGAAACACTGTTTTACAGCAATTTTAAGATCAGCTTTTGTCTTGAAATGTATTTTTAGACCCCCAGAGCTACAATCAGGGTGTCACAATACAAAATAGATTTGATAGCCTTTGACTACTATCAAAAACATTCAGAAGACACTTATAGGCTCAATGATTCATGGTTCCCATGACCACCTTTACAAAGAAACACAGTGCACTAGGGGTGGGAATCACCAAAGGACCCATGACACAATGCTATCCCAATACCTAAGACTTTGGGAACAAAATCTGCTTCTTTTAATGTAATTCAATCCTTTTAATTACAGCAAACTAGTTAATTACTAGCAAGCTATACTGCCATAAAAACCTTATTTTACATTTATGTAGTAATATATCAATACTTGGTACCCATGTAAAACTATGCTCTATCGATTTTCCTAATGAAGCACCATTTCAAAAACAATTTGCTTACACCTCAACAATTGAATTACATCCCCTTGTAGTATAGTAACCAGACACATGAACTAACAACATATAATTTGCCCATTTTAATTTCAAGTAGCCTTTAAAAGCCAGAGAACGTCTGCAATGCTATAAGAACAATTCATGCAACATGATACAGAAGTTACGACTCAATATATCACAATATTGTATACAGTAAGCAAGCGATATATTGTGATTTTAAACTGTCATAGTATAAAAAAACACACCACTGTAAGCATAACCGTCCTAATGTCAGCAGTGTGCTCTAATGATACTTGTTTACTCTGCAGTCTGAAGACAAACAACACTGTTAACTAGCAAAGGGAGGTTTCAATACAACACAACCTGAACCACAGAACAACATTTACACTGAACTATTAATTAAAAAACAATAATAACATAATATTATAGAGTTATAGAGAACTGACACTACATCACAAAACATAATATTGATATATTCAGGTATAGCAACATTATGTTACACCCCTACATAATAACAGACAGATACTATGACGTAATATCGCAGCTATATGAACTAGTCACATTATAAAAGCCTGTTTTCTTACAGTAACATTTTTACGTGGCGTTATAAAGGACAGCAGTATGTATATTGTGGGCGTTTCAGATAGTTTAACACGGTGGAATAATGTGTAATCATACAGAAAATGTGGAGGCTAGTTTCAGTGAAAAGAAGACGATCACAAACAAAGTCGGTGAGACAGCGATGATGTCACCCCCTCTCCCTCTCTCGCTCTCTTTAAAACACGAACATGACCACAGCCGGCTTAAGCCAGCAACACTAAAGTACACCGAATATCAACCACCTCGCTGCGTCGGGGTTTGCTGACAATACAGTCGCTATATCCTCGACATTTCGCGGTTATTCGTAAGTTACGCGAGTCTTAGGACACTCCGTTAGCCACCGTTAGCGGAGTAGCGGAGAGGCTAACGTGAGTTAGCTGCGGCTGATAAAGCGGCGGTCGGTCGTTAAGTTTGTGAGTCGCGCTTGTCAGCTCCAGTCGTACTTTGAAGGTGCGTGTCCTGTAAGGCCTGTTACCCCGCCGCCGTGTTTAAAACGGCTCCTAAGTCCAAATTTTCTCTCGTCACTTACCCGCATCTCCTTCTCCCTGCGCTGCCATATTAGCATGAAATATGTTATTGCGGGGAACTTCCGCCTCGCGTGACGTAGACGGCGCGCGGCAGGAAAGGGTCTGGCCTCAGAAATATTCTCACACTGGACTCCTCGCTTAGTTTATGAGATCTACAGTCACTGTCCAGTTAATAAAGGTCACCTACCACCCATTACACTGTTGTTCTGTAGCTGTACACTGTCCCAGTAAACACACATCATTGTCTACTTTCTTAAAACGTCGCTACAACGTTGTCAAAAGGTTGTGCTTTTACGTTGGGTGAACAAGACCGTCCCAACGTCACTACTAAGTAAGCTTGTTTTACGGTATTATGGCCACTTATTAACAGATATGATGGGACCTATGAAGGATTCTAGGAGCTTGTGATAACGTTGTCACTATGTTGTCGCAACGTTGATTTGAAGTTCCTTAGAAAGGTGTGACAACGTTATATGACAACCAATACAATAGGTGGCCATAATGGCATAATGGTGTTTGCAGGGCTGTTTCTCTAGACCCCCATAGGACCACCACAGAACAGGTATTATTTGGGATCATTCTGTCACTGATTAGCTAACATGCCACCAGACCTGCTTTGTGGGGGTCCTGACCACTACAAAAGAGTGAAAGGTGGGCAAATGGAAGTACATGTACCTAATCGAGTGGCCAGTGATGGTATTTGCTTTTCTGAGTGGGGTTGGATTTACTTACTCTTTTTTGTTGTAATTTATTATTAGAGTGTTTATTCTTCTACACAACAGGCTGCTACTGTAATAACTGCAATTTAAAGTATAAAACTGTATAAAAAGTATTAAAAAAAGTATTAAACTGCAAATAAAGTATTTCTGATTCTGATTCTGATTAAAATCTCTGTGGACTAGTTCAGACAAACTGTTTTGATCTTATATGTGGCTCCTGTTCCCTCTACATCTATAACTACATCCACATCTACAAAGTTATGCAGCCACATGACGTGTGACACAAATACCTTTCTTATGGTAAATGTGGTTTCAGTTCTGCGTGTGTCCTAAATAGGACAGAAATGATCTCATTCAGACCGGCAGCACTGGTTGAGCTTCAGTATCCTACCTTGGCCTGTCCTACTTAGTCAAGGAGTGCAATGACTCACCTGCTCTGATTACTCTGGCTGACATCATAGTGACCGGTGTTCCGTCTGCCTAGTCCCCATAAAAACAACAATGAGCTTAAGCTGCTGGGACAGTATATGTATTGTCTGGTGTGCTTATTCAGTGTTCTGCATTGCTTTACATTGTGGTGTATCTACACTGTTTGTAGTTCTGTCATTGTGCTGGTGTTGTGGCCTGAAAAACAAGACTTCTTTCCAACATATCTTTACTGTCCAATAAACATGCATCTCCATTTGTGTTGGTCTTTATTTTTCTACTAACATTTAAGCACGACAGTTGCCCTCTTACATTGTGTGGCATTGTCACAATGAATGGACCAATAGAAATGCTTATAAATGACTTGGAAAAAATTCTGGTTCCATTAAGTTACATTGAACGTAAAGAAAGTCAAAGTTTTTGTCCTCTCCTGAAAAGTTGTTGTTTCCGAGATACTTGTTTTGCTTTGGACAGCGATGATATCTTAACTACCTATACTGAGGAACGATGATCAAAAAACTTGACTGACAGGTTTTCTCAAACTAGCATCCCTGCTTACACAATATTTACTAACTCACTCACTGACTATTGTCTTTATGACATCTACTAGCTCAAACTTCTACTGCTGATTTCCTCCGATCAGCATCCTTCTTTTTATGGCTTACCAAGTAAACCAAGTAAAAACTAGATCTAAGTTTAATAAGCTTACAATAACCTCAAAATGAAAAATATAAGATGTAAGATGAGTATGCTTGCAAAGATCCCATTTTTTGCAATGGTAAACAGACAGCAGGGCCGACGCTGGGGGTGAAGGCTGAGGGGAGCATATTCCTTCAAAATTTTGTCTATAGCGCTATTCAAGAACTCAAAGACGCTTTACAAACAACAAAAAACACAACACACGATACAGTCATATAAAATATATAATAAACAAGTTAAAAAAATAAAAAAATTAAAAGTGGGAAAGGGAGCAAGCAGCAGAAGGAAAAAATAAAAAAATAGAAAAAAAGTACAAATATAAACAAGGAATGACATTACAGATTAAAAGCAGATCTGAAGAGACTTAAATTTTGACAGATCTGAGCAGTCTCTTATGGATTTCTGATTGGCTTATATTTTAATGGCTTATATTGCAATGTCCTAATCATAATAGTATTCTCACTTTCCCTGTTTCCACTTCTGAGTAGTCTCAGCCTGTGTCTAGATATTTTGTCAGCTTTGATTTAAAGTTATACTAAAGCTTTTCATGAAACAGAGTTGTTCTATCAGTGTAATGCTAAATTAATTAATTTACCTAAGCAGAGTGTACTCTTCACTCATTAGGTTTGAAGTTTAAGTCTGAAGGCACATCCAATGTTTTTATTTCTTTATCTCATATATCAATTTAAGCCAGCATCATTCGATCTGCTCTTATCATTCATGCACAAATCAAGCCCTGAATATATTTCTGGCTTTAAAAACATGACTATCAACCTGCCCATGCATGTTTTACTGCCCCCCAGAAAGCAAATCAGTCTACACCATGGTATTGCTTACCCACACTAACTAATCCCACAGATCATGTTGGCAGCAGTAAGCATACACAGCAGAAAGCTGAAGTAAAACATACATTATGCTTCATCTCAGTTAACAGAGCTACGTCTGGAAAAGCCACCGCATCGTTTCTCCAGATCCACAGAACTGAATATAAGAATCCACAGGAAATATTATTATCACATCTGCACCTACAGCTTCACTTTTTCACCTCCTCAGATCCCTCTCACTTCCGTTTTGAGGTTGTTGACTACATACTTGTTTTGAACGATGCTGAAACACACTTTATCACCACTAGGGGGCTTCACGGGTGCTTTATTATTCCATTTGGGCTCTTTAATGTCTCCTCTGCGTCTCCCAAACAGCTTAAGGCCTGATTGGGCTGGTAGTGCTTGGACCCACTCATTGCTGCTTACGACTGTATTATTTAAAAAATGTAGTTGGTAGTTTGTTCACTTGATGAGGATGAAATAGAAAAGAAAGCGAGCTCAATGTTTGTTTGTTAATTGCTTTTTTCCTAAAATTTGTCTTTATCATATAACTAGTTTAAATTCACTCTGGTGCTGGACGGCAGCTGAGCCAGTGCTGACCCTGAGAAGGACAGTGGTAAGCAGATCTGCCCCATATTCCAACCAGATAAACACAGAAAACATCCAAATGGCCTGATGCTGGCCCAGTATAGCTCTGAATCCAGAATTCATATCTGTGCCTGCTGTACTTCTGGCCCATTTTACAGACCTGGCCCAGATATTATGGTTTATTTTATTTATTTATTTATTTATTTATTTATTTATTTATTTATTTATTTGTTGTTTATTTTTTTGGATCCCCATTAGCTCCTATAATGATAGCAGCTATTCCTCCTGCAGTCCATCAGACATAAAACACACATAAACATTATACATACAAAGAAAAAAAAGAAAAACATACTCTATGTACATTCCAAATTTATTTTTTATTTATTTTTTATTTACTTTTTATTTTTTATTCTTTAACTATAAAAATACTTTTATCTACTTTAACTTATATTGCTGTACTTTGTATATTTTGTATATATTTTTTATTATTTCTTTTATTTGTTATCTTTATCTACTGGTGAATGGAGGAGCAGCAAAGTAAGAATTTCATTGTACAGTGTAACTGTCTGTTCTGCTGTACATATGACAATAAAACTCTTGAAATGTATACAAAAAGAAGAAATAAACATAGATAAGTAAGTAAGAAGTAAAATTTTAGAAAGTAGAAAAAACTTAACTTTAATTTATTTAGTTTAATGGTCAGAAATCAGTTAGATAGTGTCTTTTTAGTAGTTTTTAAACCATATTTTATTATCAGATTTGAGCAGTGAGTCAGGTAAGGAGGTCCACTCTTTAATAGCTCTGAAAATATCTGTTCTCCACATGTGGTTAATTCGTGCTCTAAGTTATTTAAAGTAATTCTTTGTTGAATATCTTGTCATATTGGTTTCTCTCACTTTTATTCATTCTAATTGATCATAAAGGCTCAATGGATATATTAACTCATATGTATTGTTGATGAGTCCCACAAGGTTTGTCTTCAACCTGTCTTCAACCTTTAGCCACTCTAGTTCCTTATGCATTTTGTCTACACTGGTCCTGTATTGGCATTTTTGCATTCGACCACACTGTGCAGCAGTAATCTAGATTAGACACTACTAATGAAACTAGCTTTAAAGCTTTCGATGGAAAAAATCCTGAACATCTTATTATTACAGATAAACCTCTCCCCATTATTATTGTTATATTTTCAATATGTTTCCTCTATGATAATCTATTGTCAATTATAACCTCCAATAGTTTCACTTCTTTCACTTGTTAATTTTTTTCTTTAATATTTAAGGTTAACTTTATGGTAGACCCTGTCCGGAGCTGGGCCAAATGCTTTTTGCTGTCTGGGACAGGCACCGCGTTCGGGCCCTTTAAGTGGGTCACTGAGAGAGTCTATGTATTGTCTGGTGTGCTTATTCAGTGCTCTGCATTGCTTTACATTCGGGCCCTTTAAGGGGTCAGTGAGAGAGTCTATGTATTGTCTGGTGTGCTTATTCAGTGCTCTGCATTGCTTTACATTCGGGCCCTTTAAGTGGGTCACTGAGAGAGTCTATGTATTGTCTGGTGTGCTTACTCAGTGCTCTGCATTGCTTTACATTCGGGCCCTTTAAGTGGGTCACTGAGAGAGTCTATGTATTGTCTGGTGCGCTTATTCAGTGCTCTGCATTGCTTTACATTCGGGCCCTTTAAGGGGTCAGTGAGAGAGTCTATGTATTGTCTGGTGCGCTTATTCAGTGCTCTGCATTGCTTTACATTCGGGCCCTTTAAGTGGGTCACTGAGAGAGTCTATGTATTGTCTGGTGTGCTTATTCAGTGCTCTGCATTGCTTTACATTCGGGCCCTTTAAGGGGTCAGTGAGAGAGTCTATGTATTGTCTGGTGCGCTTATTCAGTGCTCTGCATTGCTTTACATTCGGGCCCTTTAAGGGGTCAGTGAGAGAGTCTATGTATTGTCTGGTGCGCTTATTCAGTGCTCTGCATTGCTTTACATTCGGGCCCTTTAAGTGGGTCACTGAGAGAGTCTATGTATTGTCTGGTGTGCTTATTCAGTGCTCTGCATTGCTTTACATTCGGGCCCTTTAAGTGGGTCAGTGAGAGAGTCTATGCATTGTCTGGTGTGCTTATTCAGTGCTCTGCATTGCTTTACATTCGGGCCCTTTAAGTGGGTCACTGAGAGAGTCTATGTATTGTCTGGTGTGCTTATTCAGTGCTCTGCATTGCTTTACATTCGGGCCCTTTAAGTGGGTCACTGAGAGAGTCTATGTATTGTCTGGTGTGCTTATTCAGTGCTCTGCATTGCTTTACATTCGGGCCCTTTAAGTGGGTCACTGAGAGAGTCTATGTATTGTCTGGTGTGCTTATTCAGTGCTCTGCATTGCTTTACATTCGGGCCCTTTAAGGGGTCACTGAGAGAGTCAGGCACTTCTTAGGAGCTTTCTTTTAGTATACGTCTGAAATCGCATACTTGAACAGTACGTACTCAGTTGGAGCTAGTGTGCACCGTTAAAGATTCAAGATTCAAGATTCAAGAGTTTTATTGTCATATGTACAGCAGAACAGACAGTTACACTGTACAATGAAATTCTTACTTTGCTGCTCCTCCATTCACCAATAGATAAGATAACAAATAAAAGAAATAAAAAATATATATACAAAATATACAAAGTATAACAATATAAGTTGAAGTAGATAAAAATATTTTTATAGTTAAAGAATAAAAAATAAAAGTTATGTGTGCTTTTATGTGCAAGTATGAAGAGCAGCAGCCATAAAGTGCAAGTTGCAAGTAACGAATGTAAACAATAATGTTTGTGTGAGTAGTGAATGTAAACAGTATTCTGACAGTACAGTGAGTGTAAGGTGCAGTTTAAATCAGACCAGTTAAAACCAGTTCAGAAAGGAGAGGTTGGAGAGGTAGTAAGCAGTACACTCTTTCAGTGTGCGAGTGTTTAGTATCCACGCAACCTCGGACACACTACGTCTGCCATCTTACCAACGTCCTGTGACGCAAGACGTCAGACCATCACCACCACTATTCGTGTAAAGAGACCGTTTGTGACACTGATCTGCGTGTTTGTCTGAATATGTACTCACACAGTGTCGAGCTGTAGCTCAGAGAAGACGAAACAGGAGGAATTTAATTATTGTTTACGTCAGAAGCAGTGCTAACTCATATAGAGGCAGTTCACAAGCCGTAGCTACGTACACACAGACGACGTATCGCGTTTCACCGCACTTTTCCTCCGCTTCGAATTCCTCCGCTTCGAATTCCTCCGCTTCGAATTCCTCCGCTTCGAATTCCTCCGCTTCGAATTCCTTCGCTTCGAATTCCTCCGCTTCGAATTCCTTCGCTTCGAATTCCTCCGCTTCGAATTCCTCCGCTTCGAATTCCTTCGCTTCGAATTCCTCCGCTTCGAATTCCTTCGCTTCGAATTCCTCCGCTTCGAATTCCTCCGCTTCGAATTCCTCCGCTTCGAATTCCTTCGCTTCGAATTCCTCCGCTTCGAATTCCTCCGCTTCGAATTCCTTCGTGGCTCTGATGGAATCCCGGGATAGGACAGTGTGCTGTGTCTGCCGGTGCAGTACGTCATCCGGGGACTTTTCGCGCACTGCTCGTTAGGGCTGCCATGATTAGTCGACTAGTCATGATTATGTCGACTAATTTAATAGTCGGTGCGACGTTTTTTTTATTTTTTTATTTTTATTTTTTTATTTAGTTTTTCTCTCCAAACTGCTGTGGCAGTTTCCACTGCTGCGTATGCCTTTCTGTCCTAGACGCACATGCGTGGTAGTGGAAACCGGGGTAGACAGGCTCTGGTATCATGGCTACCCGGCTACGGAACTCAAAAGTGTGGAATCACTTTAAGAAAACGAAGGAGAAACTGTTAAAATGAGCGTAAACAGAGCGTTAACTTTGTACTTACTTATCTTGATGGCTGTAAAAGTTAACATTAGCTATGGCGATTTGTTTCATTAGCCTTGGCATTCATGTGTATTCTGTAAAGTTATAAATGTGATATGTTTGAATAGGAATGCTAATGTTTTCTAACGTTACGATTCAGTGCTAAAAAGTACGTTCTTCTTCAATGGACAGCTTGGTTACAAAGCCAGCTACATGCACAGCTCAGCAAGCAAATGTCCTGACTGAGTGCACCTTTTGTTATATTTGAGTCAGTGAGACCAAAACTTTGTTTTTGTGAATAATTCCTTAGTTTCAGGTACCTACCTAATTTGATTGAAATGCAGCTAAGTTTGATGCCAGAGACAAATGAAAGAAAGAAAAACCTAAAATAAATAATTTCTTTATTAATGTATTTATTTTTGTGTTGTTTAAGCCGGTGCCTTATCCTTTACACATTTGTTTACACTTTATGCTAAACAGTTAAATAATTGTTTGTTGCAACAAGCTGCATATTTCATTAAAGGTTTAATGAACTATGATTTTAATTGTTATTATTTTTAGTTAGCATATAGCTGAAATCTAATGATGGTTCTATAATAGCAGCTGCATTCTAGTGCGATAAGCTGTATGTTTTATATATTTAATTAATGTATGATCCAATTAGTCGACTAATGATAAAAAAATAATCGGTGATTAGTCGACTATAAAAGTAAACGTTTGTGGCAGCCCTACTGCTCGTCGAACATTATGTATTCGGACACTCAAGTCACACTCGTGCACTGCTTTTGCGTACTGTTCAGTATGGAAGTACACGATTTCGGACGCACCCAAAGACTCAGTTCATCTCAGCGACTCTACTAAAAACCCTATAACATGAATACACGGCCCACATTTCAACATTGACCAGATTCAGCCCGAATACACGACGCCTGTAGGATGTCTGGTGTTGTCCGTGACGGGTCATGCCGGGTCATGGCAACAAAGAGCAGCATGCACAATTACATCACAGATGCGTCGACCCGAAGGCCGTGTATGAGGTAGCTGTTCCAACGCGGCGACTGAGTTTGTGGTACAAATAGGGGTCTTTGCATGCGGATCGGGGAATTCCCACAGAGCTCTTACTTAATCTTGATCTCGATATATCAGTCCGGTCCTCCCCTCCATCGGTTTGATCTAGAATCACGTCCTCGAGTATAGAAAACTGTTCACAAGTTTGTTTATTTTCGTGAAGAACTTTTTCTTGGGAACCTTTTCTTGTTGTTGATGCCGTGAAGGGGGAGGGGGGGGTCTACGCAGGGTCTTAATGGGGTTACACAAGTTACACAAGCCCAGCTCATATATATGTGACTTATGACAGAGTATACAGACGCCTTCTGCCATTTAAAGACCACTGCTCAACAATAACAGCCCATAAAGGCATTTTGATGAATTTTGATTTGCTTACATTTCCCATGCTCTCAATGTAAATAAGGCCCAAACTGCATTAGGTCTTGTTATGCCTAATTAGCCCAAACTGCTTAAGGCCTGATTGAGCTGATTGCTCATCGCCACTTCCGGCTATGTAATATGGCTCATCGTGTAAACCAACCACAACATTTTTTAATTTCCTCTGTGTTCTTGGATGAATGAGATTTATATCAGCCAGGTCTTGCAATCGGTATAGCAGATGCCCCTGCATGTCTGCCAAAACTGAGCTTGTGTAGTTGACTCAATACCCAAGAAATCTTCTGCAAGAGACAGATTCATTATTTCAGGCTGTCCGAGGATGCTGGGAAGTCCAAACCTCATTAGTATGTCTTATGTTCCCAGCCTGGCCTGCTTTCTTGGTCAGGGGTCCCTGTTTGTTCTGGACGAATGGATGCAAAGAAGCAACACATTGGCAAAAACTTAAGGGAGAACATGACAGCTACCAGCTTTACTTCTGAGATTGGACTAAGTGATTTAGTTGTCTAGGACAGATCTAAATCTAAACTGTCTAGATCTAAATTGTGATTGTTTAGACTTAGTAAAAGCTTAATAAGTCCATTAAGATTATCCAGCGGGTCATGCCAGGGTCACTAATAGGCGGACCGTGGTCCGGGTCCGGACCCAGACATCCTCCAGTGCGGACCCAAACTGATAAACTATTGAGAACTACTTAATTGGGGCTTTATCTTTACTGTGTTTATTTTAAGCAGAGCTTTTCTTGTTTTTGCGCTATACGGGCTTACAAACCTTACAGTAAACTCACAAACCAATCGTGTGCATTGTAAGTTCACCAAAGACTCCTCAGCCAATCAGATCTGTGCAGATTTGGGAGTGTGGCGCGCACACAGGCAAGGTAGGAAGCGAGAAGCAGCAGTCGGTGAATAAATCAAGAAACATATACGTTAATTCTTCCCACAGGCAGCTTCAAACCAACAGGTCAAGATGTGAAACAGAGTTAACAAGACCTTTTATTTACTTTTTCTATAAATAAACACTTACTCTTTTTTAATGTACACCTTTTTATTTGAAGTTCTATAAATAATTAATTCAGTTCCTCATTTAAAACAATAAATATAGTTGAAATATACTGAATGGTATTTGTAATTTGGTTTATCTTTCAGTTGCTGATGACATTAAAAAGCTAATAGAACTACTAGACTACTTCAGTATACAGGATATGGCACATCATAACACAAGTTACACAAGGTCTGGACCTTGGCCTGAGGAATACCCCTTTGACTGGACCTCACTGAACTCTAATGAACTACTCCTGATCTATGGGTACCTGTAAATGGTAGTATTTCATCCACATCTAATTTTAGGATTGTAACTGAGCATCTTCTTACACTGGATATTGGTGGCTCTACAGCCTACATTGTTAGCACTCCTGAGCTCCAGGTAGGTAAGGATGTTTATCCTGGAGTAATGATTCTGGGTTTCAGCTGACAGCATCCTGAACTGCTCCTATGGGAGCGGATTCCCTTTAGAAAGATAGGGAGTCGTTAAAAAGAATTATTATGGCGATACTAAGTTTAATTTCGGTTTAGACATTAAACGAAATCAACAAATAGAAGCATGAATGAATGCTTGCCCTAAACTGAACCTTCATTTAATTCTAACACTCAAACAGAAGAGACATAAATAGGAAAACAAGACAATTACCTTTCCTCCCTGTTCTCTGCTCCAATTAAATACATGATCACACATGCAGTCTACGATCCGGTTGATGAGGTCACGGATCAGAAGAGCCTACAAATGTCAGCAAGCAGGAGACAGAGTTACAGACGCGATAGAGAATCCATACTGACATTTAGCCTCCAATGTCTTGATCAGGGCTAAGACAAAGGCCTATAGTCTTAATTTAAATTAATCTTTAATCATTAATGTTAAAAGCATATGGAACAAATAAAATAACATATGTACAGATCAATGTACCAGTTGATATATAGATCCTTCTTTGGAAGACTTTAACAATCCTCTCATCCACTGAACTTGTATCCATGTACTGTTTCTGCCTGGATTTCATTTGAGGACCCCAGTATTGCCTGCCAGAGCTGCTGGTGGCTGTTTCTTCTCCGGTGGCCATTCACCAACCATCCAGAACTTCATCCATCTGGACCATCCAGTGTAACATGCCATTCATCTGCGAATAAAACTGTTTGAAACTTGGTTTTCATGTGTTTGTGAGCCCACTGCAAATGTTTTTCTTTCCTTCAGACAGAAACTTTCTCTATCTAATGCATTACAGTAGCCAAAAACCAACAAACGCATGGATCATATTCTTAGTGCCTTGCAAATGGAGATATAGAACCCAGTGCTATATTCCTTAGATGATTAAAAAGCAGTTGTAGTGATATTATTAGTATGTGGTTATTAGTATTAGCTCAATCCGAGCCTGAAATTACACCAAGATTCCAAACTTTTATTTGAAAAAACAGATTTCAGAGTCTTGGTGTAACTCTTTCTGTTGTCATGTTGTTCAATAGAAAAGTAAGTAATTTGTCAACTTTCACTGTCCCACCTTTTTTGGAAGATGTTGCAGGCATCACAGCAGCTCTCAAGGACCCCCCACCAAAGATTTGCAGCATGCTTGGAAAACATATTTAGTGAACACAAATCATAAACAGGTAGCTTTTGGGATTAAATACGTTACAATACTTACCATGAGCACTATATTCTTTAACTGCCTAAAGACCTTGTGGCAGAATTTTTAAAATATAAAAATATTAACCATATTATGCTGTAGGATCATTGTAAGTGATGGAGTCATCATTGCACAACTCTCTGTCTGGACAGAGAGGCAGGCTTTGGCTTTGGTGGAGATGCAGCTCAGTATGTGTTCCACACAGATCTAGAGTGGCTGTATTATGTGCCTAAAGGAGTCCCAGTTATTATAATGAGTAAAATTTGATGATGTATAATAGATGTAATTAGATTTTAAAGCAAAAACATCATTATGGTATTAAATACAGTATAATGACTCATATGGCCTGTGGTCTAGGCCTATAATCAACATAGTTAGGTTTAAGTAGTAGTATTATTAGAACTGATCAACAGCGTGAGCTGTGACTGCCATTGCTTGTTATTTGAGCAGCAGCAGTGAAAGTCAATAATAAGCATCATGTTTTATAGAAGTGCCGAACATCAGGTTTGATAATAAGGAGACGGACAGAACTGAAAGATAAATCTTTATTAGTCCCACAGTGGGGAAAACTATTTGGTTAAATTGTTTGAAGACAACCTACTAAATAAAATGATCCAACTGCTAACCACCACTTTCCCCCCACCCAGTTACGATAGCATTGCTGTCCTTACATAGTGCTGAAAATGGGCAAGGAATAGAAGAATAAAATAATAAAATATAAAGTGACTGTGGCACATATATGCATTATAAGACTTATATATGTGCCACAGTCACTTTATATTTTATTCTTCTATTGTATTATAATATATATATATATATATATATATATATATATATATATATATATATATATATATATATATATATGTGTGTGTGTGTGTGTGTGTGTGTGTGTGTGTGTGTGTGTGTGTGTGTGTGTGTGTGTATGTGTGTGTGTGTGTGTGTGTGTACATATTGCAAATTTATTTTTGTTGTAAATTATTATTAAAATGTTTATTCTTCTACTTAACTGGCTGCTACTGTAATAACTGCAATTTCCCCCTGGGATCAATAAAGTATTTCTGATTCTTATTCTGATTCTGGAGAAGACGTGTTCACAGACTGGCGCCATCTGCTGGTCAAACCCAAGTACATACTGAAGAAGTAGGCCTTCGCTTTTAATTAATGTTTTACTTAATCACAGTCAAATCTCTGTACTTTAAATCATCTAGGTCTGAAAATAATCAGTGAAATAAACACAGTGAAAACATATCTTCATCATCTAACAGTCTGACAATAAAATATAACAGAACACATCAACAAAAGACACATATAAGCCTCTTTTTGGATTTTAAATGATTTTAATTTCAGAATTAATTGATTATCCAAATTAATCCAACAGTTTTATTGTAATTTTTGGAAATGAGTCTCATTTTTAGTCATATGTGCTAAAAATTAGATCCACTGCAGTTGTGGAGTAAAATTGTTATTGTAGTAAGACTCATGTGTTATTATAAATAAATCTATTTTTAGTTAATTCATTGCAGTCTAAATATTATTTATATAACTTTTCACTGTACATACTTTACATATTTTCACACATAAAATGGACATTATGAAGCATATTTTGGGTCAGAATGCGTGTGTTATATGACCCACACCTGTCATTTGAATATTAGAATGTGAACTTCCAATTCAATACTCTGTATTGGTAATGATATATAATAATTAATAATGTGTCAACAAGAACTTTCATGTACTAACTCTAAAACACTACATTATTGTATTATATTACTTTTATTAATGTAATTAGAAATCAGTTATCTTATCATTTTATGCTTTTTATTCTAATATTACACAATATTACATAAATTTTACTATTTCGACTAATTCCTTCATATGCTATATTGAATATGCTATGTATGATCTGAAATAACAGGGGGAAAGACTGGTAAATCTAAATATTAATTAATAAATTCTGCTTTATTAAAGCCCCATAGGAAAAAAGCTGAGGCACGTTACTATTGGACAAGTCTCAAGTTATCAGGCTAACAGAGAAAACCTGCTTGTAAAATATCCCCGGGTGCATCTAGATTTACAATCAAGCAAAAAGTAACTGAAAGTCATGTGCTCATCTCCAGTACTTACAGCAGTAGCAGTATTCATGTTAATCCTGCTATTATATTATGAGTCAATTTGTCTCGTTTCCCCTTTGAATTGTCCGCAATAGCAGTTTCCATCTAGAAAGAAAATGTTCATAAAATGGTATATATACCATATGCTTTCATAATTCATCTTTCTCAGTCTTCTGAGAATTTATAATAGGTCATACTGGTTTGACTTGACTCTTTGCTCGTTTTTGAATGTACTGTGTGGGTCAGTCTGATCCATAACATTATGAACGTAATTACTTTTAAATAATTGGAGGGTTAAACTCCAATTTATTAGAAACTGTCTGACCCAGCTAATGTAATAGGACATGTTATGGACCCTTTGTAATAATAAAAAACTTTAAAACGTATTATTTATTATTATTTATTTAAAAATAAAAATAAAAATATATCTATTATAGTATTTTTTATTTTAGTATTATATTTATAAACGTGCTTAAACCTTTTTTTATTGGACCACAAAAACTACCGCCTTCGTGTTACGTCACATCCGCCCCGCACCCGTCTTCCCGCTGCTTCGCGCATGCGTAGTCCTCTTTACGACTCGTCTGGCAAAGATGGCGGACACTCAGGTACGATCAGGGAAGCGGCGTGGTGATGAAAAAACGCAAATTTTGCTTTAATCTCTTGATGGTTCTCACTCTTTTCGACATATAAGATGATATAAGTATGTATATGTGTGAGCCCAGTGGTTTGTAAGGACTTGTTACCTGAATTTAGTGATCTTTTTGACCTCGTTGTTGTGTTGAACGGAAACTCGGCGTGTTTCGGGCCGCAGCGTCTGCAGCCCAACGACTAACGGTTAATTCTCCGCCACGGTTTCGAGTTTATTAGCTTTGTATCTCCATAGAAGGGCTTAATGTTATGTAGAACCAACTTACAACCTTAGTAAATAGGAGTTTGTTGCTCTTTCTATTGCTAGCCCGCCGCCACATGGCTGCTGGACTTGAATCGCCAGCTTCTTGTACGAATCAACTCAGTTCCACCTTAAATAGTGTAGCAGTTAGTGTTTTCAGTCGCCTCGTGAATGATTCCTGCACGGTTTAAGGTGGAACGGTGTAACTAGAACGAGAAGTTGGTGATTCAGGCAGCCTCAGGCGCGTATAGACGTATCTTAGTGTTTTGTATATGCATCACAAGTCTCCATTTCAATTGAAACGTGAATTAACTTTTTCTGAATAACGTAACAACGCTGCGCATCTCAAACTACAGGCAACGTTTTCCACAGAGAGTAGTTACTTAATGGCATAAACAGCTGACATTGTACTGATTAGTAGTACTCTTCTATTTGAAAGTGTGTTCTAATACTCTGTATCGTCAGTTTATCACTTGGTCAGCTGAAATGGTCAAAGAGATTGGAGAAATTAATTGCTGTAGGTCTCTATCACAAGGTTTAAAGTTCCCCCCGAATGTGCTCTCTCTTCTGTAAAATGCATTAGGTCTTCTAAATGTGAAGTTAAACTATTTATAATACTTCGAACTGCAGATGATGGATTTTCTCACGATGGTCTTCCAAGCTCTTGCTTTGACGACAGTGCCTTTATGGCTTCACTGATGCAGTCCAAGAGGCAGTGGTCACAACTACCAGTGTGCTCTCCAGAACTGTATGACAAGAAACCTTTTTTCTTTTCTTTTTGGCAGAACGAGAGGGCCTATCAGAAGCAGCCCACCATCTTCCAGAACAAAAAGCGAGTTTTGGCTCCTGAAGCAGGTAGCAAGGAGAAGCTCCCACGTTACCACAGAAACATCGGTTTGGGCTTCAAAACCCCCAGAGAGGTGAGCACTTCTCTGTAGGTCTCTTCTCAGGCTGCGTGTGATGTCTATTCTCACGATGGTCTTCTGAGCCTCTGGGCTTTGAGGATAATGCCTTATGGCTTTGCTGATGCAGCTTTTGGTGGTCTTGATGATAACGTTGACCAACACCAGAGTGTTGCATGAAGTAAGGATGTTATTAATCTGTTTTTCTTTTTGCTTGACTTCCACAGGCTATTGAAGGCACTTACATTGATAAAAAATGCCCCTTTACCGGAAACGTGTCCATCAGAGGCCGTATTCTGTCTGGTAAGTCGATGACCCATGCTCAACATGGTGGTTACACATTAGTTTGGCTTTTACTGGGATGCAAATGATGTCTTCTCACGATGGTCTTCCAAGCCCTTGGGGTTTTGACGATAGTGCCTAATGGCTTTGCTGATGCTTCCAGTTTTATTTGACTGTCTTACAATGTTTAGCAAGTGTATAACACTTCCTAGTTGTTAGTGAAAGCATATTGTGTAACTAAGTTTAAAGTTTGTAATTGTCATGGAGTAACTGATGTAACTCCACTCTGAAGGTGTGGTGACCAAGATGAAGATGCAGAGGACCATTGTCATCAGACGTGACTACCTGCATTACATCCGCAAGTACAACCGTTTTGAGAAGAGACACAAGAACATGTCTGTCCATCTCTCTCCCTGCTTCAGGTGAACTTTTAATACTAAATCTTATGATTTATTTATTTTTTAAATGTTCCTGCTTTTAACATACAGCTATCTATAGAACGTCATGGCCCCCCCATATTGCTAAAGTATGCTGCAAATGATGTTTTTTCTCACGATGGTCTTCCAAGTCTTTGAGGCTCTGACGACATTGCCTAAAGGCATTACTGATGCAGCTTTCTTTTTTAGAGTAGATATTTACATTCTACCTTATGCCAGTGATAGCATAGTAATGCTATTTTAAGCTGTTAGGGTTAAAATAATTTGTTGGTTAAAACAAACATAAAGCATCATCCTTGCTATTGGGTATTAGCCTGAGCCTCTGTCGTCTTGGCACTTGTTTTACACAGCGCATTCTCTCTCCCTGTCTCCTCCAGGGATGTGACCGTGGGTGACATTGTCACTGTTGGAGAATGCAGACCCCTCAGCAAGACAGTGAGGTTCAACGTCCTGAAGGTCACCAAAGCAGCAGGAGCCAAGAAGCAGTTCCAGAAATTCTAGTTATTTGAAAAATTCTGGGTTCCACTGTATTGACATCAAGATGGAAATAAAAATTCTTTGAATTTTGTCAATTTGTTGCGTGTGTTAACAGAATTGGGTACTTTGTGCACCCAGTGGTGTGAGGAACTAAAATCAGTGAGGTTCCTGATATGCTGGTTATAACTCCAGGTTATATTAAGTGCTTATACCAAATCATTAAGCATTTTCTTTTAATTTTAATATCTTTGAGTGCTGGTCTGGGACTTGTGGTGTTCCAAATTAGTAATTGGTGGAAATCTGCATCAGTCAGTTTTACTTAATTATTGTATTGCCAGTCTCTCACTACATACTGAAATGGTGAGTGTTTACTGATGTTTCATTACATGGTGTTCGATGCCATATGCAGAGATACTTTCATAGTCAAAATGGAATGAGCAGGTTAAAAGTGTTGGGTAATTCAAAAGTGAGACTGAATTTAAAATAACTAGTTTAAAGATCACCATGTTGGTGAAATTAGTAGTGTACGAACTAATATTCAGAGAGATGATTGCTGATGGGTCGGTACAAATTAATTTTGATTTGTTAAGGAATATTCTGCCCCCTAAAAGAAAACTTTGTTGCATTTGTTTTTATAGAGGGTCTATGCTAGGGTTGCTTGAAGCATGTATGTATATATATATATTACACACACACACACATCAATCAGCCATAACATTAAAACCATTAAAACTCTTACAATACAGGAGCACTTTTAATTTAACAAATACAGACTGTAGTTCATCTGGTTTGCTGCATATATTGTTTATCCCCTTTTACCCTGTCCTTCAATGATCAGGACCCCCAGATTCTCAGCACTGCAGTGACAGTGTTAGTGTGTGTGGTGCTGGTATGAGTGCATCACAGCAGTGTTTAATCACGTCAGTGTCATTGCTGGACAGAGAACAGTCCACCAACCAGCAACATCCAGCTAGCAGTGTCTTGTGAGCACTGAAGAAGGACTAGATCAGGGGTATTTAATTAGAGTGCAGTAAGGTCCAGTTAGAGGAGATCTCCTCAGGCCAAAGTCTGGACCGTCATCATTTCTAACTTATGATTCAGTGGTGTATCCTGTTAAAGGAAGTAGTCTAGTATCAGCATCTTATACCATCAGCTACTGAAACACCAACACATACCGTTCAGTACATTTCAGTATATTTACTGTTTAAATGCTGAACTGAATGAATTATTTATAAAACTTCAAATAAATGTTTTTTACTCACTTCAAGTAAAAACATTTTTTTTAAAGAGCATCTTTTAATGTTTATTTATAGAGAAAGTAAATAAAATGTGTATCTTCTTGTTAACTCAGCTTCACAGATTAACATGTTGGTTGTACAGAGCGGTATTCTCCAAAACTAGACGAGCAGGTCCATTCCAGAACCGTTCCTGATAAACACTCAGTTTTCTGTTTTTAGAGCTCGTTATTCTTTCTGACTCGCTTTAGTCTCCGGCTGCTGCTCCTCACTTCATACCTCGCCTGTGTGCGCGCTGCACGCCCCAATCTGCACAGATCTGATTGGCTAAGGAGCCTTTGGTGATCTTACAAGCCCACATGATTGGTCTCTGAGTTCACTGCGCCATAAAGCCCGTATACCTTAAAGACAAGAAAAGCTCCGCCGCTTAAAATAAACATTCTAATTAAATCATTCTTAATAGTTTATCGGTTTGGGTCTGCATTGGACAACATCCGGACCACGGTCCACCTATTAGTAGACTAGAGGAACACAAACTGCACAGCGACAGATGAGCTACTGTCTCTGACTTTACACCTACAAGGTGGACCAGCAAAGTAGGTGCACCTACTTGAGTGGACAGTAAGTGGATGCAGTGTTACAAAACTTTAGCAGCACTGCTGTGTCTGATCCACTCACACCAGCATCACATCAGTGTCTATACAGTGCTGAGAATAATCCATCACCCAAATAATAATTGCTCTGTAGTGACCACTGGGGGTCCCGACCAACAAGGTGAAGAAGGCCTAACAAAGTATACAGAGAATCAGATGGACTACAGTCTGTAAGAGTAGGAATGTAAAGCGCTCTTACGTTGTATATGGAGCTGATAAGGTAGGAAGGTAGATACAATGAGGTGGTTTGTGTATATATACATACAACATATAACACAATATTCAACATAGAAGTAAAAAAGAAGGATATATAGTAGAGTTGAGTGACATTTGCCATTTGGACATCCCCCCTTCAGCATTTCACAGCAAGCTACTTTGTATGTTCTATTATTATTGTTATTATTATATTTATACACACATTTCTACTCCACGTGTCCTGTTTATCGCCCCATTACTAGTTGTCATGTCTTAGAGTGGCATTACAGGGTAGCTCTAAAGATTATTTTCTCTGTTTAATGTCTTGAATCCTTCCTGTGAAATTAACAGCCTAATCTAACGGGTGGAACACATTACACGTACTAGGGGATTATCTTTCTGTAACGTGTAAATAAAGGCATGTAAACAAACCATACAAACAAACGAGCGCTTTGGTTAATGAGCGCACCGTCTACGTGTAGTACCATCTCACGACCATCAGGTGGCAGCAGCAGCGCCCAACCCTGACCACGGTCGGCGCGCTACGTCACGCTGTGTTTGAACGCGGCGGCGCCGAGGAGAGGAGTTCACCCTGGTATTTCTCAGTCCGAGGACTTTCTTCTTATTGTTTTTCTAGAGTAGTAAAGATGTAGACACTCATACTCGCCACATACCAGCTGTTTCTTTCAGTCTGAAGTCTAAACAGAAGCACACAGATATGACGAGCACGGTAAGAGGCGGCGAAGGTGTTTGCTAGCTAGCCAAACATCCTCTCGGCCCTGTTTTCATAGCGTTCATGTGAGCTAACGTTGCTAACAGGCCGAATAGAAAGAACATTTTATAAACGTGGCTTCAAACCGGTGTGTTTACGTTTGTTTCCCCCTTTTGCCATATTTCAGACGTGCGGGAGCAAGTGGGGTGGACTGTTCAGCGTTGGAGAAGATTTCGATGACGAGGTGTGTTTATGTTGGCTTGTAGGTTCGTGTTTGAGCTCCAGTTCTAGATCACAGATGATGCAGTACTAGATACATCTGTGTTTTTACTCTAGCACGTTGTCTCAGTCCTGGTTCTGGACTGGGGGAGCACATCTCCAGCCCTGGAGGGCAGCTGACCAGCACAGTTTGGTGGTTAACTGCTCCAGCACACCTGATCACACTGTTAGTTAACTGTCAGGTTTGGTTGTACACTAATGTACAAGCTAAGCAAACCTCTAATAAGCATGGGTTAAACTTGACCTGCATTTATTTCCTATTTCCTATGTTATTGTATGTATTGCAGAGTATCTCTTTGGTAGGTCTATTATAATCAGCTTATTTTATTATTTAGTGTTCCAAGTGTTTATTAAAAATCTTGTTTTTGACCCTAATCATTATTTTAGTTCTTATTAGGGATGCACCGATACCACTTTTTTCCTAACCGATACCAAAACTGGTACCAGCTTTTCAGGTATCTGCCGATACTGAGTACCGATACCAACTCTGACTTAAATGCTCGATATATGTCTATAAATCCTGATATTTATAGTGTTCCACTTTTTAGATGTTTTTTTATGTCTTATCCTAAATAAGATATAATAACATTGAAAGAACACCATTTACTGGTTGAGTAACTGCATATTAAAAAGTTTCAGAGCTATGAAAAAATAAAAAATGTCACAATGCAGTAACCATGCAGCCACTTAGTCAATAAGCTTCAAGGCCGGCCGCTTCACACTCGGCTGCAAAGTAAATAAATAAATAAATACATAAGAACTAGTGTTGCGCTTACAGTATCGGTATCGGCAAGAGAGCTATTATTTATTTACTTTGCGGGCGAGTGTGAAGCGGCTGGAATGAAAATCAGCACCTCCAAATCCGTGACCATGGTCCTCAGTTGGAAGAAAGGGTGGAGTGCTCTCTCTCCAGGTTGGAAATGATCTCAAGTGGAGTAGTTTAAGTATCTCAGGGTCTTGTTCATGAGTGTGGTAAGGATGGAGTGGGAGGTTGACTGGTGGATTGGCTGAGTGGGTCTGAGTGATGCGGGCTCTGTTCTGGTGAAGAGAGAGCTAAGCTTGATTAACCGATCAGTCTACAATCCCACTCTCACCTGGGGTCACGAGCTTTGAGTAGTGACCGGAAGAACCAGATCGTGGACACAAGCTGCCGAGATGAGTTTTTCTTTGTGGGGTGTTGGGTCTCGCCCCCCTGAAATAGGGTGAGGAGCTTGATCATACTCCTCCACATCGAGAGAAACCAGTTGAGGTGGTTTGGGCATCTGGTTAGGATTCCTCCTGGTCGCCTCCCTGTGGAGGTGAAGTTCTGGACATGTCCGACTGGGAGGAGACTCTGCTAATGCCTGGTTCACACTACACGACTGCTTGAGTCGTCAGGTTTTTGTGCTGTTCACACTACAGGACTGGTTGTGCTGTAATCGGGATTCTTTCAGTTGGAGTGGCTTTTCACACTACATGACTTTCACACTACATGACTTTCACACTACATGACTTTCACACTGCATGACTTTCACACTACATGACATGATTCTTTCAGTTGGAGTGGCTTTTCACACTACATGACTTTCACACTACATGACTTTCACACTACATGACTTTCACACTACATGACATGATTCTTTCAGTTGGAGTGGCTTTTCACACTACATGACTTTCACACTACATGACTTTCACACTACATGACATTCACACTACATGACATGATTCTTTCAGTTGGAGTGGCTTTTCACACTACATGACTTTCACACTACATGACTTTCACACTACATGACATGATTCTTTCAGTTGGAGTGGCTTTTCACACTACATGACTTTCACACTACATGACTTTCACACTACATGACATGATTCTTTCAGTTGGAGTGGCTTTTCACACTACATGACTGATCGACAACACAGGGTCACGAATTACACGACTTTAACTCTGGAGAATCGCAGACTCATCTGGCTTCGTTCCAAAAACACGCAATTGTCACGAGAACACGCAAGAACTAAACCGCCGATTTGCCTCCGAGCAGAGGTTTTTGTCGGCGATCTACAAAAAACAGTCGGCGACTGAAAAAGCAGGCTAAAATCGTGTAGTGTGAACTAGGCATTAGACTACTACCCCCGTGACCCGGATTCCCGGAAAAGTGGAGATGGAATAATGGATGGATGGATGGATATTTACTTCATCAGCAAAAATAGTCTTAGTAAATAGGTTCCCAACTGTAAATGTCTGTAGTTCCTGTCAAATTCTATAAGAGTTAATTCTGACCCATGTTGTGCTTTAGAATTGTTTTAATCCCAACACTGAAATAAGGATAATGTACTAAAATGTTTGGCTGGTAGTGTATGTTGAAACTATGTTTTCAGCTAAGTTCAGTTTATTGTATTCTGAAAATATGAGTGGTATATGCCCATTCATATTCTAACTAGGAGCCGCTGATATTTTATTTAAGCCGTGCTGTATCTGTGTAGGGTTTACTTGGGGAGAGTACATTAATAGAATAACAAAGCCTGCTAATAGCCATGGCCATGTGGTGGGTTGGTATTGTTTTTGAGTGTCTCAATCTGTGCTGTCTGGAGTCATCTGGGGAAATTGCACATGTTCCCATAAAAACTTCATTTAAATCAAATTAGATTCCAGAGACCTCCTCTAGTAAAACTAATCTCCAAGTTTCTTTTTGTATGTTTCTGTATTGCAGGACTTGCTGGAAGCTGATTGGACGCATGCACCTGAACCCCCCTCTGTTGCTGGAACTTCTGCAAACCCTACCGCTGCACCATTGCAACAATCAGTTACCTTGCATACCCACAATGCACCTCAAAGCTCCTCTAGTCTGTCAGCCAGCTCTTGGAACAACAGTTCAGAGACAGGTTCTTTGGCATCACACAGTCTCCCAGAACTGAGCATCGCAAAAGGTTTAAGGTTGATCTCTAACCCAGACCCCTCATCTGACTCTCTTTGTGCCCCTCACAAACCCTCTGCCGCTCTTAGAGCACCTTTAGGAGGCACCAGTGCTGTTTCTTCTCTACAGCCTCCACCTGCCCAATCAAACCCTCCACCTGCCCAATCAAACCCTCCCCCTGCAGTTCACAGTGCTCTTCCTCACGATGACTTTGATGACTGGGATGTGGATCTGGAGGAGTTGGATGAGAGTCTTTTTCCGAAGGCCTCTGGGCCGGCGTCTGCCACACACGGCGTCTCCCCACCAAAGAGGATGAGATCATCAGCTGTAGCAGAAGATCCCGTATCTTCTCTCCGAGGATTTTGCAGCAGTTCTTCATCATTTGGACCTCCACAGTCTGCTATCAGGACCCCATGTCCTTCCACGTTAGCTCCACAAGGTAATGTACAGGTCTCTACTTTGCCTCAGTGTAGGGCTGCCTAATAAAAACAAAACAATATTACAGTAATATGTAGGGGTCTGTGATATATCACTTACGATAATATCTTAATTGCCATGTTAACGATGTGCAAGCTGGCTTTATCAAGTACGCTACTGACTGGGGAAAAAACAACAATCAGAACTCCTCGACTCCACACGTTCACTACTTCATGCTTTAGTACAGGCTGCTGTGAGTGCGCACTGAGAGTGCTATACTGTATGCTAGCATAGGCTTAAGCTAGCATAGATTCCTAAACAGCTCACCTAAAGCTGAAAATGAGTAAACACACTGTGCCAGAGGAAGAAACTCTAGAGAAGCGAGTATGAGGATTGTGAAGAGAGTATGAGGATTGAGAAGAGAGTATGAGGATTGAGAAGAGAGTATGAGGATTGTGAAGAGAGTATGAGGATTGTGAAGAGGGTATGAGGATTGTGAAGAGAGTATGAGGATTGTGAAGAGAGTATGAGGATTGTGAAGAGAGTATGAGGATTGTGAAGAGTATGAGGATTGTGAAGAGAGTATGAGGAGTGTGAAGAGAGTATGAGGAGTATGAAGAGAGTATGAGGAGTGTGAAGAGAGTATGAGGATTGTGAAGAGAGTATGAGGATTGTGAAGAGAGTATGAAGAGAGTATGAGGATTGTGAAGAGAGTATGAGGATTGTGAAGAGAGTATGAGGATTGTGAAGAGAGTATGAAGAGAGTATGAGGATTGTGAAGAGAGTATGAGGAGTATGAAGAGAGTATGAGGAGTATGAAGAGAGTATGAGGATTGTGAAGAGAGTATGAGGATTGTGAAGAGAGTATGAAGAGAGTATGAGGATTGTGAAGAGAGTATGAGGAGTATGAAGAGAGTATGAGGAGTATGAAGAGAGTATGAGGATTGTGAAGAGAGTATGAGGATTGTGAAGAGAGTATGAGGATTGTGAAGAGAGTATGAAGAGAGTATGAGGAGTATGAAGAGAGTATGAGGAGTATGAAGAGAGTATGAGGAGTATGAAGAGAGTATGAAGAGAGTATGAAGAGAGTATGAGGAGTGTGAAGAGAGTATGAAGAGAGTATGAAGAGAGTATGAGGAGTGTGAAGAGAGTATGAGGAGTATGAAGAGAGTATGAGGAGTATGAAGAGAGTATGAGGAGTATGAAGAGAGTATGAGGAGTATGAAGAGAGTATGAAGAGAGTATGAGGATTGTGAAGAGAGTATGAGGATTGTGAAGAGAGTATGAGGAGTGTGAAGAGAGTATGAGGAGTATGAAGAGAGTGTGAAGAGAGTATGAAGAGAGTATGAAGAGAGTATGAGGATTGTGAAGAGAGTATGAGGATTGTGAAGAGAGTATGAGGATTGTGAAGAGAGTGTGAGGAGTATGAAGAGAGTATGAGGATTATGAAGAGAGTATGAAGAGAGTATGAGGATTGTGAAGAGAGTATGAGGATTGTGAAGAGAGTATGAGGATTGTGAAGAGAGTATGAGGATTGTGAAGAGAGTATGAGGATTGTGAAGAGAGTATGAGGATTGTGAAGAGAGTATGAAGAGAGTATGAGGATTGTGAAGAGAGTATGAGGATTGTGAAGAGAGTATGAGGATTGTGAAGAGAGTATGAAGAGAGTATGAGGAGTGTGAAGAGAGTATGAGGAGTGTGAAGAGAGTATGAGGATTGTGAAGAGAGTATGAGGAGTATGAAGAGAGTATGAAGAGAGTATGAGGATTGTGAAGAGAGTATGAGGAGTATGAAGAGAGTATGAGGAGAGTATGAAGAGAGTGTGAAGAGAGTATGAAGAGAGTGTGAGGAGTATGAAGAGAGTGTGAGGAGTATGAAGAGAGTGTGAGGAGTATGAAGAGAGTGTGAGGAGTGTGAAGAGAGTATGAGGAGTATGAAGAGAGTATGATGATTGTGAAGCGAGTATGAAGAGAGTATGAAGAGAGTATGATGAGTATGAAGAGAGTATGATGAGTATGAAGAGAGTATGAGGATTGTGAAGCGAGTATGAGGATTGTGAAGAGAGTATGAGGATTGTGAAGAGAGTATGAGGATTGTGAAGAGAGTATGAAGAGAGTATGAGGATTGTGAAGAGAGTATGAGGAGTGTGAAGAGAGTATGAGGATTGTGAAGAGAGTATGAGGATTGTGAAGAGAGTATGAGGATTGTGAAGAGAGTGTGAGGAGTATGAAGAGAGTATGAGGATTGTGAAGAGAGTATGAAGAGAGTATGAAGAGAGTATGAGGATTGTGAAGAGAGTATGAGGAGAGTATGAGGATTGTGAAGAGAGTATGAGGATTGTGAAGAGAATATGAAGAGAGTATGAAGAGAGTATGAGGATTGTGAAGAGAATATGAGGATTGTGAAGCGAGTATGAGGATTGTGAAGAGAGTATGAGGAGTATGAAGAGAGTATGAAGAGAGTATGAGGAGTATGAAGAGAGTATGAAGAGAGTATGAGGATTGTGAAGCGAGTATGAGGATTGTGAAGAGAGTATGAAGAGAGTATGAAGAGAGTATGAAGAGAGTATGAGGATTGTGAAGAGAGTATCAGGAGTATGAAGAGAGTATGAGGATTGTGAAGCGAGTATGAGGATTGTGAAGCGAGTATGAGGATTGTGAAGAGAGTATGAGGATTGTGAAGAGAGTATGAGGATTGTGAAGAGAGTATGAGGATTGTGAAGAGAGTATGAGGATTGTGAAGAGAGTATGAGGATTGTGAAGAGAGTATGAAGAGAGTATGAGGATTGTGAAGCGAGTATGAGGATTGTGAAGAGAGTATGAGGATTGTGAAGAGAGTATGAGGATTGTGAAGAGAGTATGAAGAGAGTATGAGGATTGTGAAGCGAGTATGAGGATTGTGAAGAGAGTATGAGGATTGTGAAGAGAGTATGAGGATTGTGAAGCGAGTATGAGGATTGTGAAGAGAGTATGAGGATTGTGAAGAGAGTATGAAGAGAGTATGAGGATTGTGAAGCGAGTATGAGGATTGTGAAGAGAGTATGAAGAGAGTATGAAGAGAGTATGAAGAGAGTATGAAGAGAGTATGAGGATTGTGAAGAGAGTATGAGGAGTATGAAGAGAGTGTGAAGAGAGTATGAGGATTGTGAAGCGAGTATGAGGATTGTGAAGCGAGTATGAGGATTGTGAAGAGAGTATGAGGATTGTGAAGAGAGTATGAGGATTGTGAAGAGAGTATGAAGAGAGTATGAGGATTGTGAAGAGAGTATGAAGAGAGTATGAGGATTGTGAAGCGAGTATGAGGATTGTGAAGAGAGTATGAGGATTGTGAAGAGAGTATGAGGATTGTGAAGAGAGTATGAAGAGAGTATGAGGATTGTGAAGAGAGTATGAGGATTGTGAAGAGAGTATGAGGATTGTGAAGAGAGTATGAAGAGAGTATGAGGATTGTGAAGAGAGTATGAGGATTGTGAAGAGAGTATGAAGAGAGTATGAAGAGAGTATGAAGAGAGTTAAGGTGTCTGGCTAAACACACACTCGGCACACTTCAGCATGTCATTTGCTAAAACAGTGCCTTCACCTGATGACGCTGGTGCTGACTAGTGGGATAAAGCTGAAGAGGATGGATGGATAAATATTATTATCCTTTAAGATGTGCAAGCTAGCAAAATATAATACTTTTACAGACACATTTTTAAATAATGTTTATTATTGTTATCGGCATAGTTACAGAAAATATTGAGATGACTTTTTCTATCGCACAGCCCTAGTTATTTGCTTTATGTTTATCATACACTTTCAGCATGATTGACAAAAGCTTAGAGTATGCTGTCAGGGCAGCAGTGCTACTTCCTCATCCTCTTATGTTGGACAGTTGAAAGGTGACGTTACAGTGACTCACTATCACCTTTTTTGAAGTTTAAAGTGGTTTTACGAGACAGGATGGGCCGGAGTCAGCTGATTACCATGCTAACTGTAGTATATCTTTGCAACACGATACATAGATGTCTTTGGCATACCATTGTTATTTTTTTTTAGATTCTTTTGATAATTTTATATGTTGCCCTTTTAAAGAGACAGTAATTAAAAAAGCAGTGTGTACAGTTGTAAGGAATAAAAGGAGGTTGGAAAATGCTCATGTAAAAATACATTTGGATTCATTTTGTTATGTAACTAATTCACTAATAGTTATAAGTGGACAAAAAATGCAAGGTTTGAGTCCTTTAAGAATGTTTTGCTGATTGTTCCAGTCTCAGTTGTGTACTGCAACATTTGCATGGATTACAAACAGTGAACAAGTTCAAGCTGCATTAGTGTTAAGGTGATAGTAATGAAGGAGGACTGTGTGTCAGCCTTAAGTCAATACAGCCATTAGGAAAATTACTAGGAGTATGATAAATTATCTCACATGTGAAATTCAGTCTAATGCAACGTTGTTGTATTTTATAATCTTGCTCTTAATTATTATGTGAAAAGGTCTAAAACATGGATTGTCTGAAGCACAAGTTGCTGAAAAAGCCATATGAACTAGATTATTTGAAGTTATTGTCTTGTTGCATTACCTTTCTTCATGAAAATACAGAAATCCCACCTGAAGGATTTGATATCTTGCTCCGTTTTGAGAAACCCAGTTTGTGCATTCATGATTTAATAGACAATGTATTGTGCAGCCCCTCCTCAGAGTCCATGCCAGCCCTTTATGAGGAACACTTCAGCCTGCCGTTTTTCCAGCCCAGGACCTGCGAGAGCGTCAACTGAAGGGCAGAGAGGACCACGACCCAACCCACAGTCCCTCTTTCAGGCTATATCTCCCGCGCCACCTCAAACACGTACGCCTCGTCCCCTCAGCACACCTGTCCTGACCAATCACCTGGTCCAGCTGGTGTCTGCAGCCAATAAGACACCTCAGAGGCCACGGAGAGATACGGTTCGATCCAAAACGAGGCGCTTTCCTGGACCAGCAGGGGCTTTGCCACAGCAGGTAACCCCCCGGCTGAACTGACTGTGATGTGTTATGATCTGACTAGCATGTTCTGTGTGGATGAGCTTTCTGATAGCTGTTTACACTAGGGGTGTGTGTATGTATACACTACCAGTCAAACGTTCTAGATACACTACCAGTCAAACGTTTTAGATACACTACCAGTCAAACGTTCTAGATACACTACCAGCCAAACGTTTTAGATACACTACCAGCCAAACGTTTTAGATACACTACCAGTCAAACGTTTTAGATACACTACCAGTCAAACGTTTTAGATACACTACCAGACAAACGTTTTAGTACACTACCAGTCAAACGTTTTAGTACACTACCAGTCAAACGTTTTAGATACACTACCAGCCAAACGTTTTAGATACACTACCAGCCAAACGTTTTAGATACACTACCGGTCAAACGTTTTAGATACACTACCGGTCAAACGTTTTAGATACACTACCGGTCAAACGTTTTAGATACACTACCAGCCAAACGTTTTAGATACACTACCAGCCAAACGTTTTAGATACACTACCAGTCAAACGTTTTAGATACACTACCAGTCAAACGTTTTAGATACACTACCAGCCAAACGTTTTAGATACACTACCGGTCAAACGTTTTAGATACACTACCGGTCAAACGTTTTAGATACACTACCAGCCAAACGTTTTAGTACACTACCGGTCAAACGTTTTAGATACACTACCAGCCAAACGTTTTAGTACACTACCAGTCAAACGTGTGTGTGTGTGTGTGGGATTTGACTTTCAGGAAATAGCATCACTTTAATTTTCTCAGATTACTTTAGATTGACTGGATTGAAAGTCTCAGTAACAATAACCACCCGCTGTTAGCGTGAGGCAGATTGCCGCAGGACTGCTATTACCGAGGGCAGTATGAGTTCAGTGAATTACAGAAGATCCTTCATGCCACAGTTATTACTGTCAGACTGTATAACCTACACACGTTGCAAATTCATATGGATTAAAAGCACTCTACAGTTATTGCTGTCAGACAGTAATTACTATGGAGTAATATTTGTTATATGTTTTTATCTGATCTCCAAACCAGTACTGGCGTCATGTAAACCACTAGCACACGCGCAGCCTGTTCGGTATCCCAGATAAAAAGGCTTATTGAATTATCTCAGTTAAATCATCTTGTTTGTAAAGATACCTTTATTTGTTTTTGTGCATTTGTCTTTTTGTCATCCCGCAGATCGGTGGGCGTAATCTAGATGACATTGTTGTGACCGTGCCACAGACGCCAGCGCATGGAGCGGTGGCTCGCCTGCGAAATGAGGTGAAAGCATACACAGAAACATCCCCTCGCTCCGTAAACAGCTTCATCTATTTTAATAGATAACAGTATGTCAGTGTCAGAAACTACATAAGCAAGTCTACTTCAGATTAAGTCTTCAGACATCTTTAGGCAAGTGTGAGATGATTTATCTGTGCAGGTTTCATGGTACAACTAAACACATAACTTTAGCTCTGGCAGAGAGCATGTATATTTATATAGGGCCTAGTATGGGGTCTGCAAATGGTTATTACTATACTTATAATAATGATTCAGTTGGTTTAACTTTATGTATGTTTAAGGATGACCCATTGCGGGTAATCTTTTTTAATGATGGCTTGGATGTTGATCTCAAAGTGAGCTACATCTTCATTCCTATGAATAATGACTACGCTGTAGCTGTAGTAAGACTGTCTGGAATGGCATCAGAAATCAAATTCCCCCTGTTGGTTTGTCAAGTATTCAAATCTACTGAAGGGGGGTAAGAAAATATAGAAATATTGAATATTGTGATATTAGGTAATAATAATATATCGATTTTCGATAAGTTTTTAATTAACAGGTTACATGTCAAGATTCCTGACAGACAGTAAATCAATATGTGTTGTGTTTAACCCTCTGTCCACTAGATGGAAGTGTAATCCATTTTTAAAAACAACAATTATATCATTTTCCAAAGAAATAGTAGGACAGTAACTAAAATACATTTCAGGGGTTTGGATTCTCACAGCACTGTCATAACCTGCACGGACCATCGCATCTTCTGAGGCACAGTCAAAACGTTTTGTCCAGTTTTGTCATAGTGCCTGTGACTGTACTGCAATTTAGGACCACTGCAGAATATTCCTGGAAAGATACACCCAAGATCTTTTAACAACGCCATGAAAAGAATATTCTCGCTTACTGTACAGCACTCTGAAATCAACCGAAGAGCCACAAAAACTCATAGAGGAATATTTTTAAATTTAGCCTACAGTAACCTTGACTTTGCTTAATAGCAGTAAGAAGTTGATGTTGATTAAGGCTGCAGTCAACAAAGTGTTTTACCTTCTAATCATGCGTTTACATGTAGCAGCAATTAGGCATTAGTGTTAACTGTTAGTCTTGCTGTCCAAAGGAAAACAGGCGTCCCTAAAACAGTAACTTTAGAAGACAGAGCTAAACATTCTGTATTTTCAATGTAAGTTAATGAAAAGAGGTTTTATTCCGAGTGATTTTAGAGTATTTCTATTGGTCCATTCATCACGAAACTTTCACAGGGTATTGATAGCAGCTGTCGTGTTCAAATGATTTGGAAAAAATAAAAATTGGCATAAATGGAGATATGTTCTAGACATTGTTTACCCATGGACAATTTCAGTAACATACCATGCAGGCTTCCACACTCTCTCCTAGGGCTATGTATTGGCATAAGCCTGGCAATACAATATATATTATGATACAGGGGTATGATTAAGATATACTGTAAGCTAGGCGTTATTGCGATGCTTAAAATTTAATTTTAGGAATATAAAAAAAACAAAACATTGACTAGTCAGTAAGCTTTGTGAATACTAGCGCTGACAGTGCGCCCTTATGCTACTTGTTTACACTGAACAGGGAGAGAGTAATAGCTAAATAAATATTACAGTACTGTTGTCTAGTGGTTAGTGGTGTCGAATCTTCGTTTTTGCTGTCAGAATGAAGAGGGAGACCAGTTTAGAGTACCGACATTTCTCTGAGCTCTCACACCCTGGACTGCCCTGGTCCAACCTGGTCTCAAAGATGACTCTGACTGCTTGTCTTTTATGGCCCTGGCTTTGTGCTTTTTTCAGCCCTTGTACACCTGGTCAGTCGTTATGCTTTTGTGTAGAGTGTTTCTCAAATAGAACTTCCCAAGATAACGCTGCAGGGTATATGGCCCTATATGTAGAGATGGGACCGATCCGATACAATATCGGTATCGGGGCCGATATTGACGTAATTTAACGTATCAGATATAGGGCGAATGCGGCCGATCCACTTACTGATCCATTTTCTATTTCATTTCTATTTAGTTTTGCACATTATTTCAACTATTTGAAATCTTGTTGAAGTTGCTGCTGATACAATTTTCTTAATACTTGAACTGTTTAGATCATGCAGTCAGTCATATTGTTGTATTTGGCAAACAAGGTTTTGATACATAAGATGTTTATTTCAGTTTTGTGTTTTAAATATTTGATATGAAAGAAAACTATTGTGTTTGTATATGCCTTTGGAATGCATTTATATTAAAAGCATGTGTGTACTCTTCTAAGTGCTGTGTCTATTTCAGCCTCATTATGTAACCTTAAACATAGTACTAATGATATTAAACTAAAGAGCCCTTATATCGGTATTTATATCGGTATCTGTATTGGCAGTTATATATCGGTATTGGATCGGAACTGAAAAACACTGGATCGGCTCATCACTACCTATATGGCGGGGGTCCCAAAAAGCCCTGACCTTCCCGTAAGCTCGGAGACTTCTGTCTAATAAGATTAATATAAATTCCCCACAACACAACATTAATTGAAGTACAGTCTGATGCCAATCTTTACATGAACTATAAATTATTAACGATTGATACTGTTTTTTGAGAATCGGTTCAGTATCACAAAGTGTAATGTTGTGATACTCAAGTATATCAATATTGTCTTGCATCCTTACTGTCTTCCCATTGGCTGTGTGCATATTACAACATGCATTTGATTGGCCAGTATGCAGGAAAATATCAATCAAATTCTTTGTAAAGGAAATTTGAGGAGTGTTTGTTTAAAGGATTGTATACGTTTTATATACATTACTCATTATTAATGACTATTACAAGGGGGTGAAATGCATACCAGCCTGTCTGAGTGGGTACATTTATGTGCAGGTTCCAAGCTCCCAATCGAGTGAGGAAGAAGAGTTCAGTGGGGGTCCGTGGGCAGCAATGAAGGCTGAGATGGGATTGGATGAAAGGAACCCATCCTGCTTTCTGCATTCCTACAGCATCGTCATGGTACTGCGGAAAGTAAGCAGAGTATTTGAGCCATATTTTATTTTATTAAATTGTAAATCCATAAAACAATGAATTGTAAATTCTGCATCTTACACAGAGCTCCCCCCCCACCAGCACCACCACCACCACGGTTACTGGGGCTATTGCTGTGGGCTTTCCTGCTGAAGTCTAGAAATGAATGTGGCTGTTGTTTTATTTATGTGTGCAGGGGCGGTCCAGGACTATAATCAAGACTGATGAGCAGCCCTTACACTAATAGTGATTATCACAAACGTCATCAGTCGTGCTAATGCGGCCATTATAATTTTAATGTGTTTTTTCGACGTGCCATAACGAACTGGTGCTAATGGCACACGCATGTTAATTATTCATCAGGGTGATGAATGCGGAGTTCGTTCATTAGCCTTCCAGTGGCCTTGGGCCTCGTCTCATTGGTTCTTTCTTGTTTTCGTTGTTTTCCTTCTTCTTCGTTTAATATCTACTGTGGCCTTCATTATCAGTCTTTGTTTTCTCAGGCTGCTCTACGGCAGTTGGCGAAGAACAAGGTTCCTAACATGGCCGTGGTCTTGAAGAGCATCTTGCACACACATGCTGATGGCAAGGCGGTGTTCAGAGACCCCACAGGTGAGGCGTAGAGTAAAGCGGCACAGTATGGACATTTCCCCGTCTCTGTAATCGCTGGTTGTGTTTTGCACATATTTACCATTGGAAAGAAACCAAAATAGAGATAATGAGGTAGCTAGTGCATAGCAGAGTTATGCAAAACAATGTTTTAATTCTGAATAATGAAGGCACCAGAGGCCTTGTGGACCGCTGCATACACTTAGACATACTGTCATCACTTACTAGAATACCTCAGTTGGACTGAACAGTGGCAGAACAGTCCACAACACACACACACACACACACACACGTCTTTCGGTCTTTTGCCTTCTACAGGGGTCGCCACAGCGAATCAGCTTGCGTGCTAGATTTGGCATGTTATAGTGTTTTATGTTTGACCCAACCCTCACCACTTACCCAGACTTGAGACCACACACACTCGCGTGCATACACTCACACCTACGGGCAATTTAGAGTGACCTATAAACCTAACATGCATGTGCTTGGACTGTGGAAGGATGTTCACCCAGTGCTCTACTCGAGCACTGGGTGAACATGCAAACTCCACACAGAACGGAGGCGACCGTGCTAACCACTACACCACCGTACTAACCACTACACCACCATACTAACCACTACACCACCATACTAACCACTACACCACCATACTAACCACTACACCACCTTACTAACCACTACACCACCATACTAACCACTACACCACGGTACTAACCACTACACCACTATACTAACCACTACACCACCATACTAACCACTACACCACCGTACTAACCACTACACCACCGTACTAACCACTACACCACCATACTAACCACTACACCACCGTGCTAACCACTACACCACCGTACTAACCACTACACCACCATACTAACCACTACACCACCGTACTAACCACTACACCACCATACTAACCACTACACCACGGTACTAACCACTACACCACTATACTAACCACTACACCACCATACTAACCACTACACCACGGTACTAACCACTACACCACTATACTAACCACTACACCACCATACTAACCACTACACCACCATACTAACCACTACACCACCGTACTAACCACTACACCACCATACTAACCACTACACCACCGTACTAACCACTACACCACCATACTAACCACTACACCACCATACTAACCACTACACCACCGTACTGACCACTACACCACCGTACTGACCACTACACCACCATACTGACCACTACACCAACATACTAACCACTACACCACCATACCAACCACTACACCACCATACTAACCACTACACCACTATACTAACCACTACACCACCGTACTAACCACTACACCACCATACTAACCACTACACCACCGTACTAACCACTACACCACCATACTAACCACTACACCACCGTACTGACCACTACACCACCGTACTGACCACTACACCACCATACTAACCACTACACCACCATACTAACCACTACACCACCATACTAACCACTACACCACCATACTAACCACTACACCCCCATACTAACCACTACACCACCATACTAACCACTACACCACCATACTAACTACTACACCACCATACTAACCACTACACCACCATACTAACCACTACACCCCCATACTAACCACTACACCACCATACTAACCACTACACCACCGTACCGCCCAAAACAGTCTACAGCAAGGCTGCGTTTATTAGGGGAAACCACAAAACTGGGAATAAAACAAGTGAGTATCTGCTTAATTTATTAGCAGTTTGACTCACCAGTAAAATGTCTCATTTCATTGCCATGTTTACTCTGATCTAGGTATAACTCCAAAAGTCGTCTGGCTAACTGTCTACACCTGCTTTGAGGAGTCCTCCTTTATAAGAAAACAGGGTTTCTGTTTTGGCAAGCTAACAATGTCTAACCCCACCCTTGTTTGTAGAACAAAAGACTCATCATAAACACAAATCTACTAAAGTACTGGTATAAACTGTAATTGCACTTGATCTTCTAGGAGCTCTGGCTAAGTATTACACTTATACTGTATGTAGTCTTGTATTTGTTCTCTTCTCTGTAGGTCTTGCTAGGTATTGCATTATCTTTTTTCTAGGTATCAGCACTGGCCCTGTGTTTATGGCAGTGTTTGAGTATAAGAGCAGTTTGGACTTAAACCTGTTTGAACTAGATACACACTCTAACCGAACACTAAGCACTTTTGTAAGTCTAAATGCCGTAAAATGTAAATGTAAATCTTTTTTTTACATTGATGGATCGATCGGCTATGTATCGGTATCGGCCAATTTTTAATCAAAATATGCGATCGGCGATCACCCAATATTTCTCCACACCAGCCGATCCCGGGAGCCAATCGATGGTGTTAAACAAATTAGCCTAATTTGTATTTCCAGCTAGCATTTCATTCAGGAAGAGGAGGCCTCTGTGAAACCCCCTCTAGCCAGGTCCCTTCAATTCCTATCTGAACCACTAGGTAGAAAACATACCCTTTCAGTTTCCACAGACTCACTAAAGCAGCGGCGTCCTGAGACAGTTTATGATATTCACGGCATGTGCGGATAGAAAACATTGTCCGTCTGGCAGTTTGTTACCGTATGTGACACAGACTAATTTAGGACGTTCTATAACATCTGTAAAATTAATGTGTCTCGTTGGGGAACCAAAACAAAGACATTTAACACTGATGGGCGATCGGAATCGACCTCAAAAACGCTGATCGCTAGTTCTAGAGATGGACTGATCAGTGTTTTTGAGGCCGATTCCAATCGAGGGTGGAGTATATGCCATGGCAGGGCAACAAGTAGTTTTTAGCGCAAGCAAGTCATAAAACATGGTCTAAACTGATTTATTACTATTTTTAACGAGCTCATATGAAACAGCATAATATTTTAAACTAAATTAACAGTAAATTAACAAAGTAAATCAAACAAATATCCCCAAATACTGTAATCATTACATTTAGACCCTTAATTTTAATTCATTAAATACCTGCAGTCATTAAACACAGACTCTGTTATTTTTAACTAAAACTGTAATCATTAAATGTAGATCTTGAATTGTTGCTGCTGTTCTGTTAGTACCGGTCAGATCTGGTCTGTATGGTGTTCTGGGTTATTAGTTTTGTGTTAGCTGTGTGTGCTAGCTCTGCTGTTTGCTGATACTCACTGTATTCAGTTGTGTGCAGTGCTGTATCAGATTATTAGAGTTAAATGTCTTTGTCTTGAGACACATTGATTTTACTCATTTAAAAACGTTCTGGATGAGTCTGTCACGTACGGTAAACACTGCCAGACGGACATGTTTACTTTCAGCGCATGCTTTTTCTGCGACGTCGCTGCTTCAGTCAGCCTGTGGAAAATAAAAAGGTATGTGTTTCCACCTAGTGGTTCAGATAGGAATTACAGGGAGTCGTTCTCCTCTTCCTGGACGAAACACTAGCTGGAAATACAGAAATTAGGCTCATTTGTTTAACGCCATCGATCAGCTCTCGGGATCGGCTTTAAATTGGAGAAATATCGGCCGATCACATATTTTAATTACAAATCGGCCGATACCGATACATAGCCGATCGATCCTTCCATCTCTAGATGTTTGTAAGAAATGCTGAAATGTTAACAGTTACACTGCCAATAAACAGAGATGTAATGTTTAATTGGTAGATAGTCAGTATAGTACAAAGTCCAGCATTCCTGATCCACGAAGGCAATTGCAAAGTCATGTTTTGGTGCCTGGATTCCAGTCGTCCAGTCTGGAATAGGAAAAATTCTGACTCTTGCTGAGTCTATTCACACACAACAATCTAACATATACAACAGGGTTTTTTTTTTTTTTTTCTTTTTATATAAACCCGTTTTGGATGTTTTCACTGCATTCACTCTGAACTCTTAGTGCTACCACTCAGTCTTTCTGTCATTCACTGGGTGTTACCACAGTGACTCGCACCAGCTGTGATGTCATTCCCTTTTATGAGGAGCGTCAGGTTTCTGCGTGTGAAAAAAAATTGTTGAATAATATTTCAAGGTTTCCTTTTGACAGCAGCAAAATGAGTGTTCTTCGCCACATAAGTACTGGTTGAGGTCACTGTGTTTGCTTTGCTTGTGTGCATATAGATAAACACTTAACCCTGTCCTGCACACCCACTGGAATGCTCTCAACACTTTCTGCTTTAATACAATTTAATACAACCATGTAACTACGCTGGCTCTTTTGCTCTATTATTCTCTCTTTAAGCATTTCTTAAATGCTTAAAGAGAGAATACAAACCTCTCTCCCATCTTAATACAAACCTTTTAATACAAACTTAATACAAACCTCTCTCCCATCTTAATACAAACCTTTTAATACAAACTTAATACAAACCTCTCTCCCATCTTAATACAAACCTCTCTCTTAATACAAACCTCTCTCTCAATACAAACCTTTTAATACAAACTTAATACAAACCTCTCTCCCATCTTAATACAAACCTCTCTCTTAATACAAACCTCTCTCCCATCTCTAGGTGAGATACAGGGAACAGTTCACCGTCGCTTGTTGGAGGACAGACAGGCGGAGTTGAAGACTGGTGCTGTGCTGCTGCTCAAACAGGTAATGTAGCCAGTGTTTAGATGCAGTGCTTTGCTGACAGTGTAGTGACTGAAATGTATGGAGTAGTGAATAGAGTGAAGCATTGTTAAGCAATTATGGTTTCCAACTTTGTGGAAAAACAGTTTGTTGTTCCAGCCTGACTGAGCACCTCCACACGAAGTGAGCTTCATAGAGAACATGGTTTGTCAAGTGTGAAAAACAAACTCGGCTCTCTTTCTTGTTTTCGAATCAATAACAGTTTTAACATAATAATGAAAATATCTCTTTCTTACTAACAAAAGCTGACAGTGAATAAGTAGAAGAAAGATGTTCAGGTAGAAGGGGCAGTCATGGGCTGGAGGTTAGGGAACCAGGCTTTAGACCGGAAGGCCACCAGTTTGATCCCATGAACCCACAGGACATGACTGAAGTGCCCTTGAGCAAGGCACCTAACCCTCAACTGCCTCCCAGGCGCCGTTGATAGGGCTGCACACATGTCTGGGCAAGTGTGCTTTCTCCCCTCTAGAGTGTCTGTTCACTAGTGTGAGTGTATATGTAGGTGTTTCACTGCACGGATGAGTTAAATGTGGAGGTCAAACTCCTAGTGTGTTTGTTCACTAGTGAGTGTGTATATGTAGGTGTTTCATTGCACGGATGGGTTAAATGCAAAAGTCAAATTTCTAGTGTGTATGTTCACTAGTGAGTGTATATGTAGGTGTTTCACTGTACGGATGGGTTAAATGCAAAGGTCAAATTTCTAGTGTGTTTGTTCACTAGTGAGTGTATATGTAGGTGTTTCACTGTACGGATGGGTTAAATGCAAAGGTCAAATTTCTAGTGTGTTTGTTCACTAGTGAGTGTGTGTATGTAGGTGTTTCATTGCACGGATGGGTTAAATGCAAAGGTCAAATTTCTAGTGTGTTTTTTCACTAGTGAGTGTGTATATGTAGGTGTTTCACTGTACGGATGGGTTAAATGCAAAGGTCAAATTTCTAGTGTGTTTGTTCACTAGTAAGTGTGTATATGTAGGTGTTTCATTGCACGGATGAGTTAAATGTGGAGGTCAAACTCCCAATGTGTTTGTTCACTAGTGAGTGTGTGTATGTAGGTGTTTCATTGCACGGATGAGTTAAATGTGGAGGTCAAACTCCCAATGTGTTTGTTCACTAGTGAGTGTGTATATGTAGGTGTTTCACTGTACGGATGGGTTAAATGCAAAGGTCAAATTCCTAGTGTGTTTGTTCACTAGTGAGTGTATATGTAGGTGTTTCATTGCACGGATGAGTTAAATGCAAAGGCCAAATTCCTAGTTTGTGTGTTCACTAGTGAGTGTGTATATGTAGGTGTTTCATTGCATGGATGAGTTAAATGCAAAGGTCAAATTCCTAGTGTGTGTGTTCACTAGTGAGTGTATATGTAGGTGTTTCATTGCACGGATGAGTTAAATGCAAAGGTTAAATTCCTAGTGTGTTTGTTCACTAGTGAGTGTGTATATGTAGGTGTTTCACTGTACGGATGGGTTAAATGCAAAGGTCAAATTTCTAGTGTGTTTGTTCACTAGTGAGTGTGTATATGTAGGTGTTTCATTGCACAGATTAGTTAAATGCAAAGGTCAAATTCCTAGTGTGTTTGTTCACTAGTGAGTGTATATGTAGGTGTTTCATTGCACGGATGAGTTAAATGCAAAGGCCAAATTCCTAGTTTGTGTGTTCACTAGTGAGTGTGTATATGTAGGTGTTTCACTGTACGGATGGGTTAAATGCAAAGGTCAAATTTCTAGTGTGTTTGTTCACTAGTGAGTGTGTATATGTAGGTGTTTCATTGCACGGATGAGTTAAATGCAAAGGTTAAATTCCTAGTGTGTTTGTTCACTAGTGAGTGTGTATATGTAGGTGTTTCATTGCACGGATGGGTTAAATGCAAAGGTCAAATTCCTAGTGTGTTTGTTCACTAGTGAGTGTATATGTAGGTGTTTCACTGTACGGATGAGTTAAATGCAAAGGTCAAATTCCTAGTGTGTTTGTTCACTAGTGAGTGTGTATATGTAGGTGTTTCACTGTACGGATGGGTTAAATGCAAAGGTCAAATTTCTAGTGTGTTTGTTCACTAGTGAGTGTGTATATGTAGGTGTTTCATTGCACAGATTAGTTAAATGCAAAGGTCAAATTCCTAGTGTGTTTGTTCACTAGTGAGTGTATATGTAGGTGTTTCATTGCACGGATGAGTTAAATGCAAAGGCCAAATTCCTAGTTTGTGTGTTCACTAGTGAGTGTGTATATGTAGGTGTTTCACTGTACGGATGGGTTAAATGCAAAGGTCAAATTTCTAGTGTGTTTGTTCACTAGTGAGTGTGTATATGTAGGTGTTTCATTGCACGGATGAGTTAAATGCAAAGGTTAAATTCCTAGTGTGTTTGTTCACTAGTGAGTGTGTATATGTAGGTGTTTCATTGCACGGATGGGTTAAATGCAAAGGTCAAATTCCTAGTGTGTTTGTTCACTAGTGAGTGTATATGTAGGTGTTTCACTGTACGGATGAGTTAAATGCAAAGGTCAAATTCCTAGTGTGTTTGTTCACTAGTGAGTGTGTATATGTAGGTGTTTCATTGCACAGATTAGTTAAATGCAAAGGTCAAATTCCTAGTGTGTTTGTTCACTAGTGAGTGTATATGTAGGTGTTTCATTGCACGGATGAGTTAAATGCAAAGGCCAAATTCCTAGTTTGTGTGTTCACTAGTGAGTGTGTATATGTAGGTGTTTCACTGTACGGATGGGTTAAATGCAAAGGTCAAATTTCTAGTGTGTTTGTTCACTAGTGAGTGTGTATATGTAGGTGTTTCATTGCACGGATGAGTTAAATGCAAAGGTTAAATTCCTAGTGTGTTTGTTCACTAGTGAGTGTGTATATGTAGGTGTTTCATTGCACGGATGGGTTAAATGCAAAGGTCAAATTCCTAGTGTGTTTGTTCACTAGTGAGTGTATATGTAGGTGTTTCACTGTACGGATGAGTTAAATGCAAAGGTCAAATTCCTAGTGTGTGTGTTCACTAGTGAGTGTGTATATGTAGGTGTTTCATTGCACGGATGAGTTAAATGCAAAGGTCAAATTCCTAGTGTGTTTGTTCACTAGTGAGTGTGTATATGTAGGTGTTTCATTGCACGGATGAGTTAAATACAAAGGTCAAATTCCTAGTGTGTATGTTCACTAGGGAGTGTGTGTGTGTGTGTGTGTGTGTGTGTATGTATATATATATTTGAGTGTTACACACTAGGACTTCTGCATTTAACCCATCTGTGCAGTGAATCAACTACACACTCACTCACATTCACCTTGACCTTTGCATTTAAACCCATCCGTGCAGTGAATGTTCACGTGTATGTATATATTCACTAGTGTGTATATGTAGGTGTTTCACTGCACTGATGGGTTAAATGTGGAGGTCAAAGACCAGTGACAAATAGATTCTATATAAAGTGAACCATAATTTAAATCATACTGTGCTCGTAGGCTGCTTGGTAAGACCTTGCTAGTGAGATTGAGCGAGCTTACTTTCTAGCTTGTGTGGACAGTGGGTGCATTCTGGAAAATTATAGATGTGTACAAATCTGTATTTTAGTAGCACTGTAAGCGTCTGTACAACAACAGTGTATCAGATTGTTTACAGCACCAGATATTTACTGTTCCTTCATTTCCATAAAGACATAGAAGCTCCCAGCAGAAGCAGTTTGTAATGAGCTACACTTCAGATGTCCTCTGTGTGAAGATTTTTTACCCCGTTTACACTTGGCCTTAACATCCAGTCACCATGATTCAGTCTATAAGCTTCTACATGCAGATATTTATTGGCTCTTATTTCCCCACGCAGTGTTTAATTTTTTATTAAATCAGGCTGGTGTGGCACAGGAGCAGATTAGGCTCAGTAGGCTGTGCAGTGTTTTAAGAAAAATGATTGTGCCATTGCCGAGCGGAGCACTCCAGGCTTTTAAGCTTTAAAGAAAAAAAGACAGAGTTTGCTTATGTTTGCAAAAATAAATAAATGATAAAATGTGGTTTAAAATTGCACCCAGGAGACAACATCTAGATACAGGATGGATTTTTTTTATTTTGCTGTAGGAAAGGACTGTATGCACATCAGTATGTGTGAGACTAAAATATTGGTTATTATTTGTTAGACGCTTGTTTGTAAATTCTGTTTAGCTATAATGGTGGGACACTGTCAGGCGACAGTAGCTCCTCCACTAAAGCTCTTTTTCTTTCTGGTCTCTCGACACAGGTGGGTGTGTTCTCACCCTCTCACCGGAACCACTACCTGAATGTTACCCCTAACAATTTGCTAAAAATCTACCCACCTGGCGGAGCCCTCCCCTCCTCCTCCTCCTCCTCCTCCTCTCTTTCCCAGTCTCTGCTGGTATGTGACCATGTCTTGTTTACATTTTTCATGTCTGAGTTGGAATAATTTCATGTGTGGGTGGTTTCCTAAAAAATGTACCACCTCTACAATAAATATAGAGTGCCTGTAAACAGCACACATCCCATAGTAGCTGATTGGATGCCAGCATATGCTGTTGTCTTATTTGTTTTGTCTATATATTTAAAAGTTGTTCATCTTTCATTCTGTTTTCTCTAAAAAAATAATAAAAATAATAAAAAGTGGTCCAGTGCTGGAAGCACACTTGGTCAGCAGTGTTTTGTTTTTGCCGAATATGTTTAGGATGCTGTTGGAGTACCACAGTGCGAGTCCCCCAGGCCTGTAGGGGGCCCCGTGTCTCAGATGGAGCTGCACTACGATGAAGAGGAGGAGGAAGATGAGAGCGCTAACCCTACAGCTTCTGTTAGTGCGGTGGTTCAGCCTTCAAAACAAAAGGCCTTAGAGGAGGAACAGTGGGAAGCAGGTAGGGTGAAGAATTACAGCAGCAATTAAGAAGCAATTGAGCATTTGACTTAAAGGGCGTGTCTCAAACCCTAGTGAGTGTCTAAGTAGGCTGTCTATGTAGGCAGCTGTGTAAGTAGCAGTGTTCTCTCCTCATCTCTCCTCATAAACAGATTACTGAGACGCTCTAGTTAGAGAGAGACTGCGTCACGGCTTGTTCCCGCCCACTGCAGCACGTGACCTGTGGTTTAGCTGGTGGCTAATTTAAAACAATAGCCCAAGAATTAAAAATCTGCTAGCATAAATGCTAATGTCTCGAGTATAAAACTGCTATATGGTCAGAGACTCGTTAGAGAGTTGATAATAAAAAACTGTTTTGTGTGATTATATGATCAGAAACTCATTAAAACTCCGGAGAGAATCAAAATAACTCACATTTTAAAACCACTTCACTGCTCGTAGATTAGCCTGTGTTGCATCATGGGATTGTCTTAGCGGCTGAGGAAGCGTTTGATGCTTCTTTAAAATCAGGTCTAAATAAGGTTCCTCAGTAGACAGCATGTTTAAGGTATGTAAGAATTGGGACAGTCTACATGTCGGGAGCGCATACTATGACGTAAAATGCTGCCTATGTAGGAGCTTACTAGGTTTTGAGACACACCCAAAATGTATTTGCTCTCATAATTAATATTTAATTTGGATAATTGTGATGATGTAGATGTTTAACAAGTCGTGACCATAGTAACTGTAATTTTATAATTAAAATTGAAATTTTGTAATTATAAAACTTCAACTGTTGAGTAGTTTTATGAAGCTAGTGCTACAAACTGGTCCGGCAGGTCCTGTGTTGCTGTACACTGGACACATCGTGTGCATCTGTGTTTGTACTTGTTTTTGTTTTTTTGTTTTTTCTCTGTTTGCTCTCTCATTGTCATGTCGCTGACCACCTCTTACTGCAGGATTTGTGAATGTTTTGAGTCAAAAAATGTAAAAAACATGTTTGAAAATATCTGTTGACTCATTTTCCCTCGTATACTACCAGATCATCCATGCAGTTATTTGCTTCTAACTGAGCTCCTGACCTGAAAACTCACTTCTGGCCAAGTAGCTGAAGTGAATCTGATGTTTGGGGTTAAAATTAGGCTAATTAGAATAATACAACTTGAATATCATCGCTGTCCAATGAAAACATGTGTCTCCATTTTTGGCAATTTTGAGTTTTGTACATCATTTGAACACGCCAATGTTAGTTTACATTGATTGAAAATGTCATGATGAATGGACCAATAGAAATGCTCCAAAATTGCTTGAAAAAAATTCTGGTTCCATTGACTTACATGGAAAGTAAAAAATGTCTTTAGTCTCTCCTGTAAAGTTGCAATTTTGGACATACTTGTTTTTGACATTTTGCACTGACATGTTGATGTTCACCACCACCATAATCAGAACACCAACTGAGGGTAATATATTTAAAAAGAAATTGTCAGTGCAGTTGCACAAACTTGTGTAATCTATAAATATTTTTAGGATTCATTCATTTTATGCTGAGTGTTTAGTCATTTGTAATGTGTGTTTGTCTATTTGCAGATGATCTTGATGAGCTACTGGGAGAGCTGCCTGTGGAGTAGGACAGCTCCCAACACTATCCAACATTTCTGCAGTTACCATGGAAAAACACTGTCCCAAAGTCTTCAGCTCCTTCTTTTGTTAAGTTTGTATATTAAAAGTACTTTTGTAAGATATGTATATAATCATAGAGGGAACTCATCCCAAAAAAAAAACGATGATGAATAAATATTTGGGGCAGTTGCGTTTTCAGCTGTGGTCTATTTGCCTTAGTCTTAATTTGCTCACTTACCAAACAGCAGCTGTTCAATTTGAAAGAAATACATCTGTGATTTAACAGGCAAATGTTGGTCTCATTGCTGTTTTGTAGGCATTTACAAGCACTCCGTTAGTCAAATAAGTACACGTTTTAAGATGATGAGGAAAATAAATTAAACTGTGTATTTTGAGGGTTGGATAAGAAGGTCATTGAGGCTGGTGCATATCCTGAATTTAAAGCAGCACTCAAGAATTTATTCTTTTTTTAATTTAAGACAGCTTGATGCACTCATGAAGCTTTAAAAGATACTATTAGATTGACATGGGTAATGGGTTTTGCTCCCATTGTTAAAGGACTCACGGATAAGTAATTTTTTTCCACTTACTTTAAAAGGCTTCATGTCATAGGTATTGTTCGCCTTTCAAAACATAGTTCTTGGCCCAGTCTAGAAATTAAGCAATTTTTGAGGTTGTGTGTGATGATATTAATATATTGTCGCTATCCAAAGAAAAACATTTTATTTTTCTACATCATTTGAACATGGCAGCTTCCATTTACATTGTGTTTACCTTTCATAATCAATGAACCAATAGAAATGCTCCACTTAGAGAAAGTTCTGGTTCCACTGAGTTCCACTGGACACTGACAGTATATAAGTTTATTTATGCTGTAGTTAGGAATATTTCAGCCCAGATTACTTTGTGGAGTAAACTAGTGCCTAAAGCTTTGTTATTGAACATGCCTTTCACCAACAAACAATGCTTACAGGTGTATAAAATTAAACACAGCCTTGCACTCTTCATACATTAACACTGACAGTGGAACAGGTCTTCCTGAAGAGCTCAGTGTCTTTAAACATGGCACTGTCCTAGGATAGCAGTAGACCAAGCGAACTCAGAGGGGTCTGACGAGGGCTGTAGAGTGTAAAATTACTTATACTCTCTTAAATCAATCACTGCAGAATTTCAACTGCCTCTAGAACATCAGCACAAGAACTGTGCGTTGAGAGCTTCATGGCTGAGCAGCTGCGCAGAAGCTTCAGATAACTTTGTTAAATGCCAAGTGTGGACTGGAGTGGCATAAAGCACACTGGACTCTGGAGCTGTGGAATTGTGTTCTCTGGAGTGATAAATCAGGCTTCACTCTAATTCATGATGGAGTCTAATGGATGAAGCTGGGTTTGGAGGATGCCAGGTGATCACTGCATATTGGAATGCATGGTGGTAGAAGTTTGGTGGAGTGGGGTACAATGCTATGGCAGTTTAGATGGTTGTATGTCTCCAGCATAAAGACATGGTTTGGTGAGATTGGTGCAGATGAAGTTCAGTGACCTACACAAAGCCCTGACCTCAACACCTTTCTGATTATTTGGAACATTGATAGTGACCCAGGCCTTCTCATCCCAACATCAGTGCCTGACCTCAGACCTCAATGTGTCTTGAAGGCTGTTAAAGAGGAGCCTATGCAATGTCCAACATACCCGTACAGGTGTGAAAGTGTGATGCACTCAGCAGACCCTCAGTACTGAAGTACCACTAGGTTGTTTTCTACTTTTTAGTCTCCACAACAATGACTGTTTCCAAGGAACCAGCTGTGAAGATCCTGAAGACTGCAAACGCCACCACTGCGTTGGGCCTCGTGGCCAACAGTGATGAATCTGTTTACATAAAGGCATTCGAGCAGATGGTCTCCTTGTGCAGCAGTAACCACCCGTTGCTCAACACACAAAAGACAGTAGAGATAGTAGTGGACTTCAGGCTCAACCCGGCTCCCCCTCCCTACTTCTCCATGTATTCCACTGTGGGATTACTCAAGTTCCTGGGCACCACCATATCCAAAGATCTGACGTGGGAGGGAACACAGTCTCCACAGCCAAGAAATCACAGCAAAGAATGCTCTTCTTCAGACAGCTGAAGAAATTCAACCTGCCGCAGGCCCTGGTGATGTAGCTCTACACCCTAAATCCGTCCTCTTATCATCCTTTACCATCTGATTTGTTTGCAACTCCAGCGCATAATCAGAACAGCAGAGCAAATCATAAGATGTAATCTGCCTACACTTCTGGACATCTACAGCAGCTGGATGATGAAGTATGCTGGCAAAAGTACAGCTGACCCCTCTCATGCTGGACATCACCTCTTCCAGCAGCTTCTCACCAGTAGAATACAACTGGAGCCATCTCAACCAGCAGAAGCCGACCTGCTAAACACCAACCCCATCAATATATGCACAAGTATTCACAAAGGTGCTACAATAGACATTCATATATGCACAAGTATTCACACAAGTGCTTGATCAGACATCTATATATGTACAAGTATTCACACAAGTGCTTGTATAGGCATCCATATATACACAAGTATTCACACAAGTTCTTGAATAGACATCCATATATGCACAAGTATTTACAGAAGTGTGACAATAGACATCCATATATGCACAAGTATTTACAGAAGTGTGACAATAGACATTTATATATGCACAAGTATTCACACAAGTGCTTGAACAGACATCTATATATACACAAGTATTCACACAAGTTCTTAAATAGACATCCATATACGTACAAGTATTCACACAAGTGCTTGTATAGACATCCATATATACACAAGTATTCACACAAGTTCTTGAATAGACATCCATCTATGCACAAGTATTTACAGAAGTGTGACAATAGACATCCATCTATGCACAAGTATTTACAGAAGTGTGACAATAGACATTCATATATTCACAAGTATTCACAAAGGTGCTACAATAGACATTCATATATGCACAAGTATTCACACAAGTGCTTGATCAGACATCTATATATGCACAAGTATTCACACAAGTTCTTAAATAGACATCCATATACGTACAAGTATTCACACAAGTGCTTGTATAGGCATCCATATATACACAAGTATTCACACAAGTTCTTGAATAGACATCCATATATGCACAAGTATTTACAGAAGTGTGACAATAGACATCCATATATGCACAAGTATTTACAGAAGTGTGACAATAGACATTTATATATGCACAAGTATTCACACAAGTGCTTGAACAGACATCTATATATACACAAGTATTCACACAAGTTCTTGAATAGACATCCATATATACACAAGTATTCACACAAGTGCTTGTATAGACATCCATATATACACAAGTAATCACACAAGTTCTTGAATAGACATCCATATATGCACAAGTATTTACAGAAGTGTGACAATAGACATCCATCTATGCACAAGTATTTACAGAAGTGTGACAATAGACATTCATATATTCACAAGTATTCACAAAGGTGCTAGAATAGACATTCATATATGCACAAGTATTCACACAAGTGCTTGATCAGACATCTGTATATGCACAAGTATTCACACAAGTGCTTGATCAGACATCTATATATGCACAAGTATTCACACAAGTTCTTAAATAGACATCCATATACGTACAAGTATTCACACAAGTGCTTGTATAGGCATCCATATATACACAAGTATTCACACAAGTTCTTGAATAGACATCCATATATGCACAAGTATTTACAGAAGTGTGACAATAGACATCCATATATGCACAAGTATTTACAGAAGTGTGACAATAGACATTTATATATGCACAAGTATTCACACAAGTGCTTGAACAGACATCTATATATACACAAGTATTCACACAAGTTCTTGAATAGACATCCATATATACACAAGTATTCACACAAGTGCTTGTATAGACATCCATATATACACAAGTAATCACACAAGTTCTTGAATAGACATCCATATATGCACAAGTATTTACAGAAGTGTGACAATAGACATCCATCTATGCACAAGTATTTACAGAAGTGTGACAATAGACATTCATATATTCACAAGTATTCACAAAGGTGCTAGAATAGACATTCATATATGCACAAGTATTCACACAAGTGCTTGAACAGACATCTATATATGCACAAGTATTCACACAAGTTCTTAAATAGACATCCATATACGTACAAGTATTCACACAAGTGCTTGTATATGCATCCATATATACACAAGTATTCACACAAGTTCTTGAATAGACATCCATATATGCACAAGTATTTACAGAAGTGTGACAATAGACATTTATATATGCACAAGTATTCACACAAGTGCTTGAACAGACATCTATATATACACAAGTATTCACACAAGTTCTTGAATAGACATCCATATATACACAAGTATTCACACAAGTGCTTGTATAGACATCCATATATACACAAGTAATCACACAAGTTCTTGAATAGACATCCATATATACACAAGTATTCACACAAGTGCTTGTATAGACATCCATATATACACAAGTAATCACACAAGTTCTTGAATAGACATCCATATATGCACAAGTATTTACAGAAGTGTGACAATAGACATCCATCTATGCACAAGTATTTACAGAAGTGTGACAATAGACATTCATATATTCACAAGTATTCACAAAGGTGCTAGAATAGACATTCATATATGCACAAGTATTCACACAAGTGCTTGATCAGACATCTATATATGCACAAGTATTCACACAAGTTCTTAAATAGACATCCATATACGTACAAGTATTCACACAAGTGCTTGTATATGCATCCATATATACACAAGTATTCACACAAGTTCTTGAATAGACATCCATATATGCACAAGTATTTACAGAAGTGTGACAATAGACATTTATATATGCACAAGTATTCACACAAGTGCTTGAAGAGACATCTATATATACACAAGTATTCACACAAGTTCTTGAATAGACATCCATATATACACAAGTATTCACACAAGTGCTTGTATAGACATCCATATATACACAAGTAATCACACAAGTTCTTGAATAGACATCCATATATGCACAAGTATTTACAGAAGTGTGACAATAGACATCTATATATGCACAAGTATTCACACAAGTGCTTGAATAGACATTCATATGATATAAGTATTCTCTTTAGCTCCATGGCTCTTTATTGTTTTCATTTTTATTCTGTTTATTGTGTTTTATTATTATTTTAGTTAATTATTTGTTATTATTTCATATGCTTGTCTGTTCTGTTCAAGTATGTAGCATGTCATGTATGTGGGACTCACAAAGACAAATTCCTTGTATGTGTAACAGTACAAAAGAGAATTATGATTCTGTCATAAAGCTGTTCATCAAAAGTGGAGCTCAGAGCAAAAAAAAAAGAACATTAAAGAAAATGTGGGTTATTTTGATCTCAAAGTCTCGTCAAGCTGGTGAATTTGTTGAGGGTGTTGTGGTGGATTTCACGCTATGAAATTTCATATTCTCCAACATCCACATCTCTTTCTCTCTCTTTATTCTATCCAGCCTCTTTCCCGCTGTCTCCGACACTCTTGTTCCCTTTCTCCCTCTTGATCCGTCCCACCCCTCCCTCCCCAAAGTCATTGTGTGTCCTAATTATCTGTGGTTGAAGCTTATTCCCCCTAAGTCATTATGAAGTTATGAAAGTGTAATTACTTATTCAATCTTCACAAGCGTATCAGGGCGTCTCTCTTTTATTAACGATTTGATAAAATGTCACGTCTCCTCTCCGCTCTGCCTGTTTTGTCCTTTCGGTTACGCACGCGGCCCCACGGGTAAAGCTGTAGACTGAAGACGAGGGTGCACGTCTCTGAAGTTTGGAGTGTTTTGAGGGAACTTTGAGGAGAGGTGGGCGGAGATAAACTCTTCTGAAGTGGTGCCAGATGGCAGAGGTGGGCTGTGAATTCAAATTGTTAATTTTTTTTTTCCTATGTTGTATCTCAGTGATGTTTTGACAGGCTGTGCAGAGTCTCAGAAGTACAATGAGATCAGTTAAACGATAGTGTTTTTGAGTGTATGCAGATTTGTTAGGATTGTTAACATGATAGTCCACCAGTGGGGTAACTATACTCATCACCCTGACATCTTGATTGGACCCCTTGGCGCCTATTGCTTCATTATGAATGCTGTGCTGTGCTCACGTATCCTGGGGATGTAAGAAAATATCAAATATTGGGATATTTAGTTTCGTGATACTGTATCGATTCTCAAAAACACAGTATCCATACACAGACTCCTGGCATACAGTGAATCAGTGTTGTGTTTAAACCTCTGACCGCTAGATGGCAGTGTTGTAATCCATTTTCAGCTCCACTCCAACATTAACACGCAGCACAAGGGCGCAGTGCTATTGTAAGCATTGACAAACCTGTTCATACAGTGGTGTGTTTTAATAGTAGGATTTGAAAAATCACAATATATCACTTTGCTTGCAGTATCGCAATATATCATGATATACTGAATCGTGACCGCTGTATCACGATACGTATCGTATCGTCAGGTTCTTGCCAATACACAGCCCTTGTATATAAGCCAACCAGCCACTTCATTAGGTACATAACTTGTAAACTGTGGCCATAAAGGGAGGCACATTGTCAGCAAATTTGAATTTTACAGCCTGGCTAAGTTAGTAATAGACAATCTAAGGTGTGCGCCCACAATTCCTCCCCACTGTTGACACAAAACAGGTTTGGTCCAAAGATTAATGCAGAATTATGACAGTATCATCTGCGTATTGCAGTATAAATTCATCAGACCAGCTGATGTTTTCCAGGCTCCTACTATCCAGTCTGACAGGAGTCTGCTATTGTAGCCCATCTGCACTCTTGAATTTTGACGTGTGACACTCAGAGATGCTTCAGTGATCACTACTGCTACAGATTGGTTGTTCAGGTTCTTCTGCAGCCTTTCTGTCAGCTCAAACGCATCAGGCCATTCTGCACCGAGCTCTCTCATCAACAAGGTGTTTCTGTCCACAGAGCTGTCGCTCACTGGTTGTTGTATCTTTTCTGCATGGGTGGCAACCCTCGGGCAAAGTCACTTACATTACAGTTTTACTCCATTCTGATGTTTGACAGCAGTACTTACTGAAGTTGTCGACTCGATCGATGCTGTTTCTGCAGGATGTTGTGCACTGAAGTATCTCTGAACTGGTAACTTGAAGAACTTGTAGGAAAAGGCAACCAAACGTCCTTTCGTTTTAATGCAGTCGTTTTGGGCGATTTCTATTGGTCTATTCAACCTAAAAGTTTGGTGTGATGAAAATGACAACGTTCTGCAAGCTAATTTTGAAATTCTACCAGTTTTTTTTTTTAAGCGTAATTCAATTGCTGAGATGTTGAAACTACTATTACATAGACTGGCAGTGGATTGTCTGACCTAATGTTCTTGCTCAGTTCTTTTAAGTTACACTATACAGTGGTTTCCCAGATATGGATTAAGCCTAGTCTTTTAACTTAAGTGTAGTGCTAATAGTGAATCCCCATTGGATTTGATAAGGCTGCGATTTGGCTTAATCTGGGTGCAGGCATTAAATTTAAAATGATTATGTTGACAACACTTGATATGTTGTTTTTGTACTATTTTCAATTATATATAAGGTTATCAATTATAACTATATTCCATTTAAAACACAGGTGCAGTTTGTAGTTCTACAATTACCGGCTTTTAATTCATCTGTTTCTTTGCATACTTCGTTGGTTGAGGTGTGTGTTGTGTGTTATGAGTGGATCAGACACAGAAGTGCTGCTGGAGTTATTAATCACTGTATTCCCTCACTGTCCACTCTATTAGATACGCCTACCTTATTGGTCCACCTTGTAGATGTAAAGTCAGAGACAGTAGCTCATCTGCTGGTGCACAGTTTATGTTCCTCGAGTTCTTCATCAGTGGTCACAGGACTCTGCCCACAGGACACTGTTGACACCTCAGTCCAGCAGTGACACTGAGGTGTTTAAAGACTCCAGCAGCAGCACTGCTGTATCTGATCCACTTACACCAACACAACGACCATGTCAGTGTCACTGCAGCGCTGAGAATGAGCCACCTGCCTAATAGTACCTGCTCTGTGTGGTGGTCCTGACCATCAAGCAAAGGTGTTAAAGGGGATAAACAATATATACAGTGAGTCAGATAGACTTGTAGATACAAGTTTTAATGTTACGGCTGATTGGTATATATATATATATATATATATATATATATATATATATATATATATATATATATATATATATATATATAGTAAATCTATTTATCATATGCTAAAACTTCATATTCTCACCGTCCAAAGAAAAACATATACATATTCATTTTTTCTATATCATCATCACAGCTGCTCTTGATATCCTGTGAATGTTTCACAATGAATGGACCAATAGAAATGCTCCAAAATCACTTGGACTAATACCTGTTTATATTACACTGAAAGTAAATAGCATTTTGGTCACTCCTGTAAAGTTACTATGTTGGAAACACATGGTTTTCTTTGGACAGTGTTGACACAATATCAAAATAAATGGAAATTGGAAATATTATAAAACAATGTCTCAGGCATTAGGCCCTTTGTAATCATTTTGTGTAACATTTTCACTATTTCCTACTTCATTTTTAAACAGAACGCATTGTCTCATTTCTGTAAGGAGACTTATTTTGGACTAGAACTAAGATCCTCCGTGTGGTTCCCAAACCACATATAACAGCAACATCTTATTGAACTGTTTGGTAGATCATTTGCTGTGCTACTCTCCAGCTGTTCACAAAGACAGCACAGAATGATTTAGTTTGTTATTTTAACGTATGTACAGATTTAAAACTGACATTGTCTTTCCGTTGCAACGCCATGCTTAACCCTATTCGGACGTCTGAGCTCGTTGGAGGATCCGGGCTTAGGCCGAAGAGATCCAGCTCTAATCCGGGCAGCATGTTTCAGAAGCTCCGTCTTAGAAGAAGAATGTTCTTGGTCTCGTGTGAGGCTCGGAGATAGGATAATCTGTGTTTAAACTGCACTCATTAGCTCAGCTGAAGAGGCATAGGGACCCTGCCTGAGATGCCTCATTAAATCATTAGCAGGCTGGAAGGCCTGCAGCTGTCAGGAATATTAAAGCAATCCACAGAGACTCTCGTGGGCCGATATGAGAGAAAATGTTTAAAAGGTGGGACTGAGGCTGAGGCAGAGAGGTCCTGAAAGCCATCAGGTTCATCCACGTTCTCCAACAGCCCTTTGCAACCAGGAGAACCCTGGTTCCTTTCAGGCTTCTTAGAACTTTGGTGCTATTCAGGGAACCAGGTCGCATTCGCAACAGTTTATAATGGAACCAAGAAGCGTCAAAGCATACATCGTCAACAGAGGGTACTGCACAGCGTACACAGCAGTCCATTGAAGTCCATTGATTTTTTTTATTTCTTTATTATTAATACTTGAGATGTAAACAAAGTATGATGTGAAATGAATCAGTGTAATGTAGTGACTTGTATCTATTTACAGTGACAGTGATAGAAACCATAGGTTGAAAAAGGCCACTTATATAGCCATTTTATTTACCATCCAAAACAACCAGCGAACTTACATGTGTCTTTATGTATGTAATGTTGATCATCATAAAACTTTTCTTAAAAAAAAAAAAAAAGGCAGCTTATTTTTAAAAATTCTATGTAATAACTTTCTGTCTGGGAGCTTTTAGAGACATTATGAGCCTTCAGACGTCTGGTTCCTATCACCACCACTGTGAATAATTCTAACTCTAGTTTCTCTAGAACTAGAATCTCACAACAAAGCCAGTAAGTATATTTATCATATGCTAACACTTTATTTTGTCACCGTCCAATGAAAAACATATTTTTTTCTAATTTACTCAGACGTCTGGTTCATATCACCACCACCACTATATACAACAGTACATGAAAACGTGTGTGTGTGTTTTCATGTACTGTTGAATATAACACAGTAGTAAGCTTAAATATCATATGCAAAAACTTTATATTGTCACCATCCAGTGAAAAACATATATCTTCATTTTTGTCTATTTTCATTCATTCAGACATCTGCAGTGCCTAATTTGTGCTGGATCTTGCCGGAACAGGATCCTCATATTTCTCTCATATTTCAAGCACCTGCGTTCCGGAACTTATTTATATAGATCCAGCACCTCTGTGACGTTACGTTTTTTTAACACTGGGACTTATTGATAAAATAAATTAAAGTAAAATAAGGAAAGTTAGTTGTTTATGTGTAATATCGTTTTCAAAAAATGACCAGCTCATTTTGTAGATGTGTGTAGATGATAATTGCAGTTCTGGTGTATTAAAGTTATGGTAAGTTTTGTGTGTTCATGCATGAGAGCTGGTCAACGGCGAGGTTTGCCACGTGAAATCGAGTGGAGACTTTAGATGCAATGGCAAGGTTGTGGAGTAATTTGAATAATTAGAAGGTAAGGCAGTCTGTTTCTTCGTATATGTATTGTTTTCGCGCAACGTGAAAGCTTTTCCTTTTCATCACTGCCCACTTGTTGGATCGCCCCACCTTTAGTGTACAATTACCTCATGTTTTACAAATTAAGCACTGGACGTCTGGTTCCTATCACCACCACTATGAACAATTCTTACTCTTGTTTCTGTAGAACGGAGCATCTTACAACAAATCGCTCCGAACGGCTTTTGTTTAACCACCAAATTATGTAGAAATGTTTGAAAAATGTATGGAGTTCCCCTTTAATTTGCAACAGTACGCATTTTGCCTCGCTGCAAGTCAATAAATTGAGGGTTCTTGCTTATTCTTGGTGAATAAAATGAACAAATATGTTTTAAATAGAATATATTTGTTATAAATTATGCATTTTAACATACTCTTGTACTGAATGTGTTATTAATGTATGGAAATAGGCGCCAGTTCTTCTCAGGGTCACCAAGGAAACCGCTGCAGGACGTGTTCCGGACGCCAGGGGGCGACTCGTACTCATGGACTCGTACTCGTACCTTATCAGCTCGGCTCCAGTTAATTCAGACAGTTTGGCGAGTCGGTTGTGTTTAAGGTTCTCCATAAACAGCGCTAGTGGCCCAGAATGTAGGACTTTTCACCCGAAAACTGTTCCCATCTCTACAGAAACAGGTCGAGCCTCTTGTGTGGAGCTAATTGAGTTGTACTACGAGGCTGAATTTGGCTTTCGGTTCACCAGCTTCGTTGGACGTTTCGCTCGTTCCCCAGTAAATGCCGAGAAATGTCGAATATAAAGGTGATTTGGGCTTCGTATTTATATACGACACTTCAACTCCAATTCAATTCACCTACAAAATCCCAGAAAGTATCCAAAGAAGTTGAATTAATGGTGGAAATTTGACCTCCAGCTTTAATGTTGTGGTGATTAAAATGGCTGCCATTTAAGTTAACCGTTAACGGCCGTCTTGTAGGTGAATAACTCTCTTTATTTTCCTGTACTTTTTGCCTTTTTTGTGGTTTATCTCACTTCCTTCCTCATAAAATATAATGTCTCACTTCTTTTTCTTTTGTTGGGTGCTTTTCTGTTGCTATTATCTGTCTTTTGTTTCCTTTCTCAAGTAGTTTCTGCTGTTTGTTTGGCCACCGTGTTGACAGTATGTTATAAAAACTATAGAAGAGATGTTAAAGCTCCAGTTTTTACACCTCAGTGCTCTATTTGGAACAATTATAAGTATTGCTGTAATTCTTGCCTTTTCCTTTTCTCTTTAGATTTCCAAGCGTAAAAACTCATGTAGGTCTTTAAAATAGTGTTAAAAAAAATAGGTTTTTTTTTAAAGCCAGGTATTTCATTTGTTGTTAAGACAGAATAGGCCCAATATGGTGTACATGTCCACTGTCATCATGTAATATTGTGTAGACTAATGAAAATATTTTATTATTGAAATCAGATAAAATCGTTATACTAGTAGCCTGCCAATTTTGATACCACATCAAATAGTTGCTGTCTCTCTTTCATCCACTGAGCGAGGAACGTTGAGTTAAATATATTTTTGATAAAATTGATTGAAAAAAAGCCTCAAAACTTTGATTGTCTTATGTTCTGTAATTGGAACTGAGGGGAAAAAAGAACAAGTAGTACTATGTTAAAACAGAACAACTAAATTTAGCTATTATTTACTGTTTAAATATGCTGTGTGTGTTGTATTGTGATAGTTTATCTTCTAAGTGATACGTTTCTCGTTCCCTGTCTTTGTTTAATAGCACTGGACATGTACAGTGTTTGAAAACAGACAAGGCTTAACAGTCTGGTTAAAGAATCTAATCAAATTCATGTCAGTGTGAAATGAAGCTTCCCATAAGTATGCTAATTTGTTTTTGTGTGACACATGCGGGTTATTTAGTGCTTACTCGTGTTCTTGAACACTTGCCTTGTGTTTTTTTTTTTTTTCAGGCTCCTCCCTTCTAGACATACGCAGATCAACCATAGCGTGAAAATCTTCTTATTTTTACATCCAGTGCCCATTTTATCAGCTTCACTTACATTATAGGAGCACTTATAGACTGCAGTCCATCTATTTTTTTTTCTTCTGCATACTCTGTTAGTGCCCCTTCACCCTGTTCTTCAGTGGTCAGGACCACCACAGAGCAGGTATTATTTGGGTGATGGATCATTCTCAGCACTGCAGTGACACGGTAGTGGTGTGGGTAGATCATACACAGCAGTGGATGATTGGTTTATAGTGCACGACTTTGGTGCGGAGCCCAAGTCTTAGAGAACAGGCTATTTAATTGGGCTGTAAGTGTTTATTTGCACGAAAATGACTTTTCTGATATATAGGTTTTTATTAATTGTATTTGTCATCCAGTATCTGGTTTGACTAGTCAATGCTTAATTAAAGTAAATCTGTTGTGCTAGTGTTGGATTTGAACAGTTATTAAAGAAAATCTGACGCATAACTGTTTGCTAGTAACTAGGAAAGATGTTTTTTTACAACAAGTAATGTTTTTCTTCTATATAAAGTTGTTTATATTTATTCTAATGTTGTGAACTGTTTTTTTAATATACAAATGCAGACTTCCTGCTTAGTTAAGTAGGTAAAAACATTTTAATTTGATTTTGTACAGTGCTGTACGTAGTGCCCTAATGTGGCACTTGTTTCCAGCTTTAGTACTGGTCTAAATGTCAAATTGCTCCTTTCTCCGTATGTAGTGTTTTGCGTAGGTCGTGAAAATATGTGGTGTGTCCGAAATCACATGCCACCATACTAAATAAGTAAAAAAAAAAAAAAAAAAGGACACCACCACTGGAAGTCTCTTTGTTGTAGTATGCAGTTTTGAATGGGACTGTTGGTTTCTCCCCAGAAATAGTATGCTGTTTCGATAGTTGGATATAGAGTCGCTTATGTTAGAATATAAATTGCTTTCTATTAGGCATATAGCACCCTATTTGACGATGAAGTCTGACCTTAAATAGTGCCTGGAGTACCTGCCTTGCACACTGTGATTGGTTGGTTTGGCCTACTTTAACACACCTGGCCCAATGTATCAGCTAATTAACAAGTCCTTCTTAAGTTGGAGTGTATGTGTTGGAGCGGGAGAGTTCTGAAATGTGTGCTTTCTCAAATTTGCTTGGAGATAACTAACTGCCTCGTCTTAACCCAGAACAAGCTTGGTAAGTGATCTTTTTTAGAAAAATAGGACATAATGGTACTGCTCTTAAGATTTAAAGCGTAAGGCAATGGCCACTATAACTGGACCAGTGAAGAGATGTATTAATGTTACTTGTCAGGATCCAGTTTGTAGTTCTGCAGGAAAGTAGACACGGTTGGTGACCACTGCCTTAATGGGATGGTGGTGTCATTGATAAACAGCATTTTAGTATACACAAGGCCAATAAAAAGTCCATCTACTGTAAATAATAATTTGCATTTTACAGTATTATTAAAGCTTTATATGTGTGTAAAAAAAACGAATGCATATAAATGCATAGATAGGGAAAATGTTTGGTGAGATTTATGTGCTATAGGTACAATCATAAGTGAAGTGAAATTAATGTTATTTTTGTATTATAGTTGTATAGCTTTTGATTTAAGGTTATTGTGACAATTTACGTTAACCATCTCATTACCTTTAATAAATTAAACTTAAAAAAAAAAAAAGATTGAATATACAAAATTTATCCTGTTCTTTTCCTGCTTGTAAGCAGACTAGTCAAAGTTATTCCTGTTCAAATATAAGTGTTACGCACCTATTAAGTGGCTTCTCGGTTCCTGGAAGTGTTCTATAAATGTCTCCTACGTTTGTCATATCTGGACTACTCTGATTGATCCTACATTTGAATACAGTCTTGTCCACAGATAAGTTGAAATGTTGTAATAATCGCCAGTTACAGGGAGGTTTGAGCTTCTCATTGGGTTATAACTGTCTTGCATGCTTGGGCTGTGTTCAAAATCACATATATATTATACTAATGAATGGTCTACTAATGCTATGCTGTTTTTGACAGTATTTAGTTTGAGGTTTTGAATGCAGCCCAATACCAGTTGCTGGAGTTGTACAGGGGGCTATTGGTGATTCTAGCACTGTGTTTTTAGTGCTGTGGTCTGAAACCATGGCTATAGTGATTGTTCTCCTTCTCCTGTGTTGAACACAGCATTATGTCGACGGACTTGTCGCTTCTTCTGATTCTTCCCACGTAGTAATACCATGATGCTCAGCTTTATGTCTGTCCGCATCCTTTAGTGACACTGACATCTGCTTTAAGCTGTGCCAGTGCTGTTGTGTAATCACGGGCTCTGTGTGCACAGTCATCAGCAGGCAGAAGTCACATGATCTGGTGCAGACGCACTTTCTGTATGTTGTCCCGTCTGTGATGTGCATCCTAATGGAAGTGGGCCTGCCATATGGTCGAGTCCTATGCTCTAGTCCAAGGGGGCTCAGCGCAGGTCCAGAGGGCCGGAGTCCAGCACAGTTTTCCAGTCAAACGCATCTGATTTAACACATCGGTTCATTTCCAGGTGTAGCATGTTTGTCTTTGTCTTCTGAGAAGATCTACGTACTGTGCTGGATTTTGACCCTCTATGACACGGGTTATGTTTCTTTGGTCTGTAGTCTTTCAGCTCTTTTAATGTGTGGTAAAGTGTGTTATGCTGACATTACAAGCCATGTTGCTCTGATTTGATCTGTCTGTCTTGATAGATTGGGTATTTTTCTGTTTCCTTGCTTACCCTGCACAAAGAAAACCCACTCGGTGTCTGCGCCGTTCTTTAATTGACAGGCGCAGATGAGTACAGATGAAATGAATCGTTTCATTGTTTTGAAGCTCAATGGTCTTTTTAACAGCAGTTTCTGAAGCATAGTGACAGCAGGAATCAGAGTTTTGCGTCTTGTTGGAGACTTTGTGGCTGGTAAAGCTGTAGTTGAATGCCCTCTATAGCCAGGCATACTTTACAGGACAGGCCTTTACTTTCTCTTTACTCTTTACTTTCAATGTAAGCCAATGGAACCAGAATCTTTTCCAAGCTATCATTGGATCATTTCTATTAGTCCATTCATCATGAAGTTTTTACCCAATGTAAACGTCCATTGACGTGTCCAAATGATGTAGAAAACTCAAAATCGACAAAAATGGAAGTACATGTTTTATATGTCTATGTTATTTATATATACATATATATATATATATATATATATATATATAATGTCCTATAGAAGGGGAAGAGGGCAAATGGGAGGTGGAGGGAACTGAGGCTTCTTGTCCCTGTTGGGCGGATCCACCTTCAGGGAGGGGGTGGCTCAGTGTCCTAAATTGGGAGAAAACCTGCAGGGGATAAAATGAATACTTACCGGTAGTATGTATATATGATCATGATGAGTTAACAGCTGTGCAGAAGTGTGTGTGTGTGTGTGTGTGTGTATATATATGTATATTTGTGGGTTGCGAGTTAGCGTCTTTCGATATCGCCCCAGGCGAGTTATTAGTCTAGTCGGGGGCGGGGCTCTGACGATAAGAACGCCGGTGTTCTCTCACCTGGGGAGAGGGGTCTCAGCAGTGAGGGTTGCGGTGAGCCCAGTGAATGACTGTTACCCGCTTGTAACAGTGAGGGAAGAATTAGTTTGACGCCTCTAGTAACCATCCTGTTTATTTGTTGTTCTTTCTCTTTGATCCAGTTTTTGTTTATTGTGGAATAAATTGAACCACGGGTGCACTTGAACTCAGAGCCTAGCCTCTTTGTGTCCACACCCACATCTCTAGTGCCACTCAGCCGTACGCAAATCCCGGTGGCTCTTCCTTTGGGGGATACGCCGTTACAGTGGACCAATTAAAATGCTTTAAAATAATTTTTAAAAATTCACTTACTCCTGTACTTTGGTCTGTAAGTGTCTGGCAATAGCACAAAGGCATCTCTATTGCATTTGCACATTTTAGTGATCCGTATAACATTTGCTTGACAGTTACACTGTCTTTAAAGATTATTTGCATTGAAAGTTACCAGACAGCTCGATGGAATAATTTTTTAATGAATTTTTACAGATACTGACTATCTGCTTTTTGTTAAACCACAGTACATTTAGAGAAAGACTATTTATAATTAATTATGTTTGTTTAAAGGCAAATACAGTGAACTAGCCAAATGAAGTTACGTCAAAATATATAAACCTAAAACATTCATGGTGATAGTGTTGATTCAAATTGTGCTATACATCTGAATGCGTCTCATAAAAGCTGTAACAGTCTACTATCGAAGATTCAGTCATAACAGTACATGCACACAGACAGTTGAAGTTCAGCCTAAAAACTTCATACTTTAACCAGGTTAAATGAGTTTACTTTTAAAGTGCTCTGTAATCATTCTGCTCCAACCAACTGTGCTCTGGGTGTTTTTCTGTTTCCTGCACAGAAAACCCACTCAATTTCTGTTCCATTCTCTAATATGGAGGCATTTTTCCCCCGGAAGGAAATATCTTGAAATGACGGTCCAATCATGAGCCAGAAAACTGCACAGGGTACAAACAAAAAAAAACAAAGTGCATATGCTTTTAACACAATCATCAAAAGAAAAATACATGACACAATCCTAATTCTGTGTTATATTCTTTTGTAATATATTTTTCAGTGTGCTGAACAGTCCTGCCTGAAGTGGTGATGGTTGCAAATTCTAGCACTCATGGTGCTCCATCGCTTTTCACTTTCAGACTGAGAGAAAACAGAGGCTACTACATTCTACAACGGTCTCAAAAACACATCAAATAAGTCACCACTGATAATGTTTTGAGCCTCAGTAATGAACATATTTTAGTCTTATTGTTAAGGATGATCTTGTGGTCAAGAATTAGGGTACTCATCCAGGCCAGACCTGTATGTATTAACACTGAAATGTAAGTTTTGTTATTAAGAAACCGTTTTCGTGCCCCTAGCAGTACAAATAACTGATCCAGTCAGATGGCTCCAGATTGTTTTCTTCACACAGCCCAAAATATTTTAAAAAAAAAACCCCAAAAAAAACAAACTGAGCCATGTTGCACTTGGGCAAAATATCAGGTTTGTTCCACTTCAACCCTGTAAAGTAAACATACCCTTAAAGCTGCACTGCAGAGATAATGACTCATGTTAGGCTTATGTAGGCTAAGCTGCTGCCAACTATCTAATGTCGGGTTAAAACCTCCAAGTGTTTTAATTTCACATCTCAAGTCTTTATTCATCAGACAAGTTCCAGAAGTTTCTTACACTCTAGTGGATGTGTTTTTGTGCCACTGCAGAACACATCCTATATTTAGCTTTATGTGCGATGATCAAAGTCATATACATTGGCAGATATTTGGTAGCGTCAGACAGATGTTTAGATTTGACCAGTTATTGAAGTATTTATTGTGATCTTGAAGGTCATACTGGGTTAAAATAACTATTTAATTCTTCACTGAGCTTGCCCTCTACAAATATGCTTTATCATAATAATGGTATCGCTAATATGTTCGTGAGAAATATCAGGTCTGCTCACAGATATATTTGTTCAAGTGCTCATATTGGTGCATCCTTATGTAAAACCAATTCCATTGCAAATTCATGTCTTTTGTGATGCACTACAACTTGACCGGTTTCAATAATTACTGGGAAATTTTAAAACTAGATAATTTAGTTACCCAGGGCAAATTGTAAGTTAACATCTAGTACAGGGGTATTTAATTAGAATTCAGTGAGGTCCAGCTAGAGGAAATTTCTTCAGGCCAAGTTCTGGACCGTCATCATTTCTAACATGTGTTATGATTTAGTGGTGTATCCTGTTTACTGAAGATGTCTAGTATCAGCATCTTATACCATCAGCTACTGAAACACCAACACATCCCACATACCATTCAGTATATTTCAGTATATTTACTGTTTAAATGCTGAACTGAATGAATTATTTATAAAACTTCAAATAAGTGTTGTTTTTTTACTCCAAGTAAAAACAAGGGCATGATTAAAAACACAGCATACCTTTGGGGAAAAAAGTACATCATAAGTTGTTTATTTATAGAAAAAGTAAATAAAATCTGATTGGCTGAGGAGCGCCTTTTGTGATCCCGTATACCGTAAAGACCAAAAAAGTTCTGGCACTTAAACAATTAAATTAAATTCTTTTCAAGAATGAATCCTTTTCAATAGTTTATCGGTTTGGGTCCTCATTGGACAACAACTGGGTCTGGACCGTGGCCCGCCTATTAGTGACCTGATCCAGTTCATTTGTAACGTTTAAAAACAGGCTTTCAAATTCCTGCATAATTAAATTGTTTACTTGTCAGCAAATTAATAGAAATGTGTTAGTTTTAAAGCTCCCTCACAAAGTTATTACATTAAATGTTTAATTCCCGACACTTTGTTTTTAAAAGTATTAAGAAGCTATGATGTTAACCTACACATAAAGAGTCAGAAGACTTTCATGTATATATTGGTGTTTTTTAACAGTAAATTAAAATAAAAACATTTAATTTGTGTTGTAGACATTCCGTTTTTTATCACCTTCGTTGTAAGATACTCTACAGCAAACCATTTCACATCAAACCAGTCTGGATGCTGGAATTCCTGTTTAACGTTACTCTAAATAGATAATAAGTGTATTATTTATCATTGTATAGCTTTAGCATACTGTTGCTGTCCAGAAAAAAACAAGTATCATTAATGTGGCAGGGCAGGACAAAAACACTCTTACCTTTCGGTGCAAGTCATGGGCCGCCTTGCGACCAAAGGATCGCCAGTTCTATCCCATGACACCTAACTCCAACTGCTCCCTGGGCCCTGTGGTCACTCTCTGCAGCCTAGTGTGTGTATGTAGGTATTTCATTGCACAGATGGATTAAATGTGGAAATCAAATTCCGCTGTGTGCAAACAGATGTTTTCCAGACTAGTTTGGAGCATTTCCATTCATCTTTCATGAGATTTTCACCGGCAGCTGCCGTGTTCAAGCGATGGAGATGAATGTTTGCGTATTATATGCGTATTATAGTATTTCAGTTATTACTGAATACGTGAATTAATGACTACATAACTTTTGAATAGGCCCCTTTTCACCTTCCTTGTTCTCCCTCTGTGTAGGTGAAATCTAGAGCTTGATTAGAGTTGGAGACTGTATAGGCAGCTGTGTAGCTCTCACTAAATATCTTGGACAGACAGCCAGCCACGAGCGGCTCCTTGTCCTTCTCAGAGTGAAAGGAATGAGAGAACATGTGGAATGAAAGAGTGTAGACGGAGGGATGGATAAGAACAGAGCAGAAAAGTGACAACGGAGGAACATGTCTAGAAAAAGAAAAATTCTATTTTCAGCAAGGCATTTATGGTGTGCTGTGGAAAGTCCGGCTCCTGTTTCCTCTTTTCTCTCGCTTCGAAGGGTGGAAGTGCCTGCGTGCACCCTGTGGAGCAGATCAATAGCCCCGGTTGTAGTTTTGCGCTGCCTTTGCCCAGCATGCAGCCTAATAACTCTGTTCTAGGCTGTGTTCTGAACTAGGGAGGCATCGACTGTATGAGTTTCTTCCCTGGATGGGCCGCGGCCAGTGGCACTCTAGAATGAAGCAACGCCAACGTTTTTGGCCACACTGTTGTACTTATTGTAACACGTTTTTTTTTTTTTTTTTTTTGTAATTTGAAAACAGTGGTGCTACTTCATTAAGTTCTTTCCCTAGCAGAGTGCCCCCCAATTAAAATCTCTGGATCTAAACTGGTAGTTATGCTCTTACAGTGCTTGACCATATCAAAAAAGAGCAACCTACTTAGAATTAAGTAGGTGTTGGTTTAAATGAGTGCAGTGAACCTTAACAGTTAAATCATTCAAATCTAGCTGATTTTAAATGAAATGCATTAGCTAGCTATGCTACATTAATTTGAATGGCATTGCAGTGGGTGGGTTACGGTCCACATCTTGTGGCTAGTAGAGCTGTAGTTTAACATCCTCTATAGTCAGTAATACTCTGTTCTATTCATATATATAATTTTTGAAAATTAGTTTTTTTTTTAATTATAATATATATATATATTTATTTCTATTTTTCTACATCACTTAAATGCAGCAGCTGATGTTTACATTGTGGGAAAGTTTCACAAGCTTTAAAATAGCTTGGAAAAAAATTCTGGCTCCATTTACTTACATTGAAAGTGTAGGCAGTTTTTGTCCTCTCCTATAAAGTTGCAATTTTAGAAATATTTATTTAGTTTTTTCTTTGGAAAAGCGACTCTGTATGTATGTGTGTATATATATATATATATATATATATATATATATATATATATATATATATATATATATATATATATATATATATACACGTGCGCACACACTGATCAGCCATAATATTAAAACCACCTCCTTGTATCTACACTTGTGCCAGATATTTCTACTCCTTGGTCAAGGTGTTCTCACTTTGCTGCAGCTCCTCGCTCACACATGTAAGAGAGCCTACTCCATGTAATTCACTCCTAGGTATTTCATGTCTTGACTGTATGGACAAGACACCACATGAATCTTATAATTTACAGCTATTTTTAAACTGAAAACTAATTAAACTTGCTCTGCATTCTGTATAGAAGTTTAACTAGGCAAACTTTCTGTCCTTTAGTAGGCTTAGGCTTGACATTGTGAACTAATTGCAGGCCAAAAACTGTTACAGCCGTTAAATGCACATGCTTTTAGTGTAATCTTTGTCATTCACGCAGCAAGACGAATGATACCAAAGCAGAGTTTGTCTTGTAAGAAGTTCCAGAAGTCTTGTAACTTATTTTTATTTTATATATATATATATATATATATATATATATATATATATAAGCACTTCTGTTCCCACAGAGCACCGCTCATGTATTCTGTTCTGGGAGACTTAAGCTTATAACAGTTCCACTGCTCCACAGCCCAGTGCTATGGGGGGTTGTTATGGCTCTTTAGCTGACGCTTGGCTGTTGGCATGGTGACTTTGGGCTCCTGTGTGCCAGATTCAATGCTTTTTTGTGTGTGTAATGAAGTTAAAATATTTATTAACTGTCATTTTAGACCTTTTAGATTGCTGTAAGTGTTCAGCTGGTATAGAAAAGGAACAGATTGTACAGATGGTGACAAACTAGTTGAGTGGAGAAACAGGAAAGTGGGTTTATTATCGGGGCATGGAGGGCAAGAGAATTACTTACAAAGACTGCTCACCTGGCTGTTGCTTCAGTCAGAACTGTGACTGAAGTGAGCTGCAATGAAAAAAGTGGGCTGTAAATGTGATCAAAAGCACATTCGGTAACCGTGACCTTTGGGCATTAGTGCAATACGTTCATGTGAAAAACACAAATATACTGTTATTGAATTCTACGGTTATACGTGTCAGAGAATACAAAATCATCTGGTCCTTAGCAAGGCTTTAAAAATAGATAAATACAACCTTAGAAATGCAACACCACAACAGATTCCACCATTTTAGTATTTATTTAACAAAAGTAAGACCAAAGTGGAAAAAATGAGTATGCCACATGAATCTTTACTTGTAGAGCCACCTTTATTAGCAATAACTTGGACTTTATCATTTTCTGTATGCCTTTATCAGTGTCGGGCATTGTTTTAAAGGAATTCTGTCCCACTCTTCTTTACTATGAAGGGCAGTTTGGGCATGCAGGCATTTGTTTATGCACAGCTTCCTTAAGGTCCTGCCAACTTATTTCAGTTGGGTTGAGGTCTGGACTTTCTTTCCTTTTGAGCTGTTCTGTTGTAGCTTTCTTAGTTTGCTTGAGATCATTGTCCAGTTGCATGACCTGAATTCGGCCAAGCTTTATGCCTGGTTCACATTACACTGCTGTCTGAGTGGTCAGGTCTTTGTGCTGTTCACGCTACATGACTAGTTGTGCTGTAATCAGAAGTCTTTCAGTTGTTGTGGCTTTCACACTACATGACTGATCGGTGACACAGGGCCACGAATTATGCAATTTTTACTTTGGGGAATCGCCCACTCCTGGCTGCTGTACAGAATTATTATTTTTTTGTTACGAGAACTAATTTCTCGTTAGAATCAAACCTTTGTAATAACTAGCGATACCACGTAGAACATACGCTATTTCCAAAAAGGACGTCAACGAACAAGCGATGCAAGTTGTAACTGTTTGCAGTGACAAATGAAAGAAGAAAAGGAATGAAGATGGATAAAGACACAGGGCCAGCAGGGACTGTCTGTTCTGCAGAGAGAGTTGGAGGTAAATATTTAATCAATGAAATCGTACGCCTGCAGTCGCAGTGAGGTTGCGTTGATGGTGGCGCGGTTCTGTCTCTATGCGATATCATTGGCTGTAGCTAGACGCTGCTGTTGACTCACAGTCGCCGACTGGCCTAGATATTAAACATGCTAGATGTTTGGCGGGCGTCTGTGATTACCGGCTGGGCGAGCGTCTTTTAGTAGTTAACACTACACGACTGATCGAGCGCCAAGTGGTCGCTGATTTGCCTCAGAGCAGAGCTGAAATCATGTAGAGTGAACGTTCATTGTTGGAATGACTGCCTTACATTTATCTCTAGAGTACTTCGGCATACAGAACACTTCATGGTCATCTTAAAGTGCCCAGGTCCCGTATCTGCAAATGTGTTTTCGGCTGATTTACAAACTCAAGCCATGCTGCTGTGTTCTTTTTTAAAAAAGAAGAGGCGTTCTCCTGGCAACCCTTCCAAACATGCCATACTTGTGAAGTCAGTGACCTTTTGAACATGCTAACGAAGACCTGGAAAGTCAGAGGTGTAGTTTTTTTGTTTTTTTTTTTGTTGTTTTTTTGCGCATATTCTCGGAGCATTGCAGAACCTGACCTTAGGGTGAATCTCCTGGAACATCCACTCCTGGGAAGAATGGCAACTATCTTTTTATTGTTTTCAATTGTGAATATTTTTTCTTACTGTAACCTTAACTTCTTTCCAGAACGATGGGCAGCAATCATGTATTTGAGATCATTTCTGATGCATTTTCTTCTTTGGCATTGTGCTAACACACGCCCCTCACTAGGAAATAGAGGTGGTCAGACTTTTTGATCATTATTAATTTTTTGATTATGCTTATGATACAGTGCAATTTTTTGTTGTTTGTATTTATTTTTAAGACCTTGATGTTTTATGTCCTATTATGTGAAAAAACCCTTATTACAAAGACTAATACACACTTGAGTGTCAGAGGTGTCAAGTAAAGAAGTACAAATACTTTGTTGCCTTACTTAAATAGAAATTTTGGTTATTTATACTTTTACACTCCATTATCAATACTTTCTACTCCTTACGTTTTAAACATAGCCTTGTTACTCCTATTTCATTTCAGCTTGTTTTCATTCATGTACAGTTACATTCCAGTAAAGGTTATTGATGACATGCCTTTGAAGTTTGACTTTTTGTTCCATTACAATACTTATAGACAATACCTTTTTTTTTACTGCACTATAGACCCCTGTGGTGCGGCCTAAGCTTTTATCCTTAATGGCATTTTTTCCCCTTACATTACTTTGACTTATACTTTCAGTAGTTTTGAAAGCAGTACTTTTATACTTTTACTGGAGTAAAAAGCTTGAGTTGATACTTCAACTTCCACAGAATATTTTTAAACCCTAGTATCTATACTTCGACCTGAGTAATGACTGTGAATACTTTTGACCCCTTTGTTGAGAGTTCAGTGTTGCAAGACCTATAGATATAAATCCAAAGAGATGTTGAGGAGGTGTTCTGATCAAATGTGCCATCCTTCTCTTTATTCTCCAGAAGTGAGAGTGAGCAAGTGTAGCACCCACCAGGAGAACAGGTCTGATACCTTGGCTTCCACAGTGGGGGGTCTCTGTTAGACTGGTGTGGTCCACTTCTTAGAGAGAAGGATCATTGTAAATCGATACAAGTTATTTGCATTCCCGTGGCCTAATTAGTGATTGCACAATGCAAATCGCTCCTTCCCTCTTCTCCTCCCTGGTATGCCTTTCTGTCTGCCAAATTTTTGGTCCCACAGTTTTTGAGATTGTGACACCGTTTGGCCCAATGTATGGTTTTCATCTTCTTCAATTGAAAGACAGCATTTCACATAGACTATCTTATACCCTCCCCTTCATTCCTCTCCTAGAGTCCCTTTCATTTTCAGCCCCACACAAGCTCTATTCTTTCCTTTGCCTGACAGTCTCCAAACTGCATACACTCACTTCATACACCCCTTACACTCTAATTTTTAGCCATACTGACACACCCTCCTCTATGTGTAGCTTTTTTCCATCCCTAGCTTCTCCCATAGCGTACCATTCATTTTTAGCAACTTCTAGAAACCGTATGGCATCCCATACACCATGGCAGCTGCCAAGCAATGCCTTAGAAATTAACCCTTATAGCACTGTGTCAACCGCCTGGCAGCAAGATTGCATGTTTCAATGACATGTAGGATCAATGGCAGGGCTCAATAAAGCTGTTTTGGTGTAGAGCCCACCAGCAGGAGAAACTCCCCCACAGAAAACTCTTTTCCCAGCTGCCTGGAATTACGGCTCTTTCTCTGTTACAAGATGACATCATCTTGCCCAAAATGCCCAAACACCCACAAGCTAAGTACTGCCTTCCACAATGCATAGCAACTATTGGAGGCTTCGTGCTCTGGTCTTGAACATTCAGACCACACTGGGTTCATCAGGAGGCGGGGCTGAAAGGCGGCTGTGTCTCCAGGTGCATGTTTTGGTATAGAGCCCACCAGCAGGAGAAACTCCCCCAGAGAAAAGTCTTTTCCCAGCTGCCTGGAATTACGGCCCTTTCTCTGTTACAAGATGACATCATCTTGCCCAAAATGCCCAAACACCCACAAGCTAAGTACTGCCTTCCACAATGCATAGCAACTATTGGAGGCTTCGTGCTCTGGTCTTGAACATTCAGACCACACTGGGTTCATCAGGAGGTGGGGCTGAAAGGCGGCTGTGTCTCCAGGTGCATGTTTTGGTATAGGGCCCACCAGCAGGAGAAACTCCCCCACAGAAAACTCTTTTCCCAGCTGCCTGGAATTACGGCCCTTTCTCTGTTACAAGATGACATCATCTCGTAACTAAATTCTCAATACCTGAACACCCACAAGCTAAGTACTGCCTTCCACAATGCATAGCAACTATTGGAGGCTGCGTGCTCTGTGCTCTGGTGGTTGAACATTCAGACCACCCTGGGTTCATCAGGAGGTGGGGCTGAAAGGCGGCTGTGTCTTCAGGTGCATGTTTTGGTATAGAGCCCACCAGCAGGAGAAACTCCCCCAGAGAAAACTCTTTTCCCAGCTGCCTGGAATTACGGCCCTTTCTCTGTTACAAGATGACATCATCTCATAACTAAATTCGCAATGCCCGAACACCCACCCACAAGCTAAGTACTGCTTTCCACAATGCATAGCACCTATTGGAGGCTTCGTGCTCTGGTCTAGAACATTCAGACCACACTGGGTTCATCAGGAGGTGGGGCTGAAAGGCGGCTGTGTCTCCAGGTGCATGTTTTGGTATAGAGCCCACCAGCAGGAGAAACTCCCCCAGAGAAAAGTCTTTTCCCAGCTGCCTGGAATTACGGCCCTTTCTCTGTTGCAAGATGACATCATCTTGCCCAAAATGCCCAAACACCCACAAGCTAAGTACTGCCTTCCACAATGCATAGCAACTATTGGAGGCTTCGTGCTCTGGTCTTGAACATTCAGACCACACTGGGGGGTTCATCAGGAGGCGGGGCTGAAAGGCGGATGTGGCTTCAGGTGCATGATGGGTAGGGCAAACGTTTAAGATAAAAGTGGGGCACGATGGTTTGCGCTGAAAGCGAGAGGCAGACAGAGAGACGTGTAGGATCGTTTCTTTTACTCTCTCGGTTGTGCTGCCAGGTCCTGTATGCTTTCATCCATTTAGCGTTTGTTTTCTCTCTCTTGTTCTCTCTCTCGCACCCCCACTTCCTCCAAAATCCCTTTTTTTGCTGTCAACTTCGGTCTCATCTTCCTCTGCCCTTGCTCTCTCTCCTTCCCCTCCCCCTCTTTTTGTTTTACTGCCTTTCTTTGTACGCTGTCTCTTTCTATTACCAGACACACTTGTAGCCTCAATGTCTTGTTCTCTCTTTCACACACATATATAGAGGCACGCTACGCATGCACAGCGAGGGGGACACGACTGTCACACTACAGGACAACACCACACACTACAGGACAACACCACACACTACAGGACAACACACACACACACACGTGTCATATTTCTGTGTAATAGCTGCCAGACTTCCACCGTTGTCTGTCCACTCTTCTAGCTGTGAGCGTCTCACTCTCTCGCTTGTTGTCTCTCTGTTTTATTCAATGTCTGTCTCTGTCTTTTTGCCCGAGTCTCTATTTCTTTCTCTTTATTTCACTCTCCTCCCTACTTCTGATTACTCTTTCTCTCTGTCTGCCTCCCTGTCTCTCTCTCTCCTGTTCTCTTTCTCTCACTTTCTGTCCCCAGTCTGTCTTGTTCTAACACTTCTTCTCTAGTTTCTTTCTCTTTCTTTCCCTCTCTCTGTTTTCACTCTGTCTGTCTCTTTCCTGTCTACTTTTTATTTCTCTCTCCATTTCTTTCACTCTGTGTCCCTTTCTCTCAGTGTCTGTCTTCCTCCCTCATTCTTTCTTTCACTCTCTGTTCTATTTTCTTACTTTCTTTGTCTCACTTTATCCCTCTCTCCTTCTTTCACTCTGTCTCTACTTTCTTTTAACACCTATTTTCCTTACCTTCTTTATGTCTCTGTCTTTTTCCCCTCTTCTTTACCTGACTTTATTTAATGTTCTTTCTTATTTAGTCTGTCCCTTTCCCTCTCTCCATTTCCTTCTTTTCTCAGTCTATCTTTCTTCCTGTTTGCTTTATTTCTCATTCTTTCCCTCTGTTTCCTTCTATCTTTATTTCAGTCTGTCTGTCCTTCTTCCAATTTGCTTTCTCTTTTTTCTTTTGATCTCTGTTTTTGTGCATCTCTTCCCTGAACTCACCCCTGTCTGTCTCTCTCTATCCATCTCTGTCTTTCTTTCCTATTAACTCTCTCTCTTCATCCTGTCCTCTGCTGCTTTTGCGCTCACACTCACTCTCTTCCCTACTACTGATTACTCTTTCTCTCTGTCTGCCTCCCTGTCTCTCTCACGTTCTCTTTCTCTCACACTTTGTTTAATTGTCCCCAGTCCATCTCGTTCTAACACTTCTCTAGTTTCTTTCTATCTTTCCCTCTCTCTGTTTTATTCACTCTGTCTGCCTCTGTCTCTCTTTCCTGTCAACTTTTTATTTCTCTCTCCATTTCTTTCACTCTGTCCCTTTCTCTGTTTTTATTCAGTGTCTGTCTTTCTCTGTCTTTCTCTCTCTCTCTGTCTCTTCCTCCCTTATTCTTTCTTTCACTCTCTGTTCTATTTTCTTACTTTCTTTTCTCACTTTGTCCCTCTCTCCTTCTTTCACACTCTGTCTCTACTTTCTTAACACCAATTTTTCTTTCGTATTATGTCTCCATCTTTACCCCCTCTTCTTTACCTAACTTTATTTAATGTTCTCTCTATTTTCTTCTTTTTTCAGTCTGTCTCTCTTCCTGTTTGCTTTATTTCTTATTCTTTCCCTCTGTTTCCGTCTATCTTTATTTCAGTCTGTCTGTCCTTCTTCCAGTTTGCTCTTTCACTTTTCTTTAGATCTCTGTTTTTGTGCATCTCTTCCCTTAACTCACCCCTCTCTGTCTGTTTCTCTCTATCCATCTCCGTCTTTCTTTCCTCTCTCTCTCTCTCTCTCTCTCTCTCTCTCTCTCTCTCTCTCTCTCTCCATCCTGTCCTCTGCCGCTCATGCGCTCCGTATCCTTCCACCGGTGTGAGCGTGGAGAAGCTTGGAGTATGAGCACGTGCGGACTAGCCTCGAGAGGAGAGTGAGATGGAGAGACGGGCAGAGTTAAGTAAGCGGTTGGGTGAGCGCGTCTCTCTCTCTCTCTGCGCTGTGCGCGTGTGTGCGCGCGCGCTCCGCTCACGTCTGAAAAGCAGCTCGCCAGTTGTTGGCTGTCGGCGCGCGGATACGGCATCAGGAAAGAAGCAGAGGGCGCGCGTGGCTCCGTTTGTCTGCGCAAGAGAGGGAATTCGGCGAACTCTCCGTCTCTCACTCTCTTACTCTCTCTCACTCTCACACAAACACGCACTCTCCACTCGCGCTCTCTCTCTCTCTCTCTCTCTCTCTCGCTCGCTCTCTCTCTCTCTCACACACCGCACCGCTGTAGGATCGGCACAGCATCGCCTCGCGCCCTGACCCGCCTCTCTCTCTCTCTCTCTCTCTCTCTCTCTCTCACACACACACACACACACACTCTCACACACGCGCGCGCACGCACCCACATACGTGCGCCAGACACGCATGCACGGCTGGGTGTTGTATCGTTAGGCTGCACGTGAGGTGCTTTGAATTCATGTTGACCTGTGTGTGTGTGCGTGCGTGCGCGCGCGCGCTTCAGTATGTGTGTGTGATTAGACTCGGTGTTGACATGTGTGTTCGCGTGCACGCGCGCGTATTGCTGTCTGTATTTCAGTGTGTTAGCTTACTTTAAGCGCGTGCGGACTGAGGCTGGACTTGCAGCTCTACGTTGTTTTTGGCACGGGCAGAAAGAGAGCAGGCGAGAGCGCGAGCTGTGTTTGGCTGTGATGAAGGCGAGAGGGGAAAGCGGGGGGATGCTGCTGTGGGTGAGTGTGGAGGGATTTCTGGAAGAGGTTTAAGGAGGAGGAGCGAGCGCCCGGGGCAACATCTTTCGCTCTCTTACTCTTCCTGTCCCCTCTCTCTCTCTCTCTCTCTCTCTCTCTCTCTCTCTCTCTCCCTCCGCGTATCTGGAGCAGGATCTCTGTTGATCAGTCCCCCACTGACTGTCCCTGCGTTTTAGTGTGCGCGCACGCGCGTTTTCCAGCTCTCCCTGGTATTTATTTATAGGGGCAGCTGTGCTTTTACTCCAGACGCTCAGTGTAAACTGCTTTTCTCCTCCTCTGCGTGTGCGTGGACTCATTAGTCGGTGTCTAAGCGGACAGTTAGTTAGCGGTGAGACGTGAGCACATAGACATAGTGTCTCTGCGCGCACGTGCATGTGTGTAGCCTCATCAGGTTGGTTCCTGGGTAACAGCTGAGCTGAGATTTGAGATGCTGTAGAGTGGTTGCTCTTTTTGAAAGTTGTTACGTGGATAAACAGTGTTTGTGAATAATTCTTCATAGGTGTTCTTGGTGTTCGTGTAGTCTCATCATTTGGGGGCAGTTTGGGGAAGTTGTACACTAAGGGCAGTCATAGGGAAACCCAGTATCCGAGTTATGAAGTTTATGTATGTATATATGTATGTGTGTGTGAATTAAATGATTTTTGAAGGCATACATCATGAAATTTTAAAAGGATTTAAAAGGCAGCTGTCAGGTTTAAGTGAGACTTAATATGTTCTCTGGACAACGACAACATATATATATATATATATATATATCTCGTTGCTGTCCAATGAAAAACAAGTATCTCCAAAATTGAAACTTTACAGGAGAGACCAAAAACCTGTGTAAGTCAATGGAACCAGAATTTTATGGAGCATTTTTATTGGTCCATTCATCATGAAATTTTCACACGTTGTAAACAACCATTGGTGTGTTCGAATGATCTAGAAATATATATATATATATATATATATATATATATATATATATATATATATATATATATATATATATATATATATATATATATGTGTGTTGTATGTCTGGACAAAACATCTTTTTTTCAAGATTGATGGACCAATTAGTGACCTGGCAGGAAAGAAGTCTGGTTTCCATTGACTTACATTAAAAGCATGTTTTTGTTTTGTCCTGTCAAGTTACTATTATGGAGACATGGTTTTGTTCTACAGCAGTAAGAAATGAGATCTTGCCTGCAGTACTTGTAGACTTGCTAATTGACTTTACAGTGGTCTGGGGTATTTTCCCCCATTAGCTGTGGCAACTGTGGACAGTGTGTGTGAGTTGTGTGTTAATGTATGTATGTCTTGCCCTCTTGTCCGCCTCTTTACCCTCCTTGACCTTCACTCTCTTCTCTTTCTTTCTCCATCAGACTTTCACCTTTCTCTAACTCTTCCTCTCTGTCTTGCTCTCATCTCAGCATCTTCACACGTCACATATGTACTCTTTTAGAAGTGTACATCAGCATCACTCACTGTGGCCTTGCACTCCATCCATGGCTGTCATTCTACCTTGTGTTCAGTGACGCTTTTGGCCTGACTGTCAGAGCTGTGAATGTTCTGCACTTATTTATTATATAGTGTATCTATGTATGTATTAATGTGCGTGTGTAGTTTATATGTTGTGTGTATGTGTATTGTGATCTTGTACACTGAGAGGTGGAAAGTATTGCTCATAGACCTTTGAAAGTCGATGTTGAAGTCATAGACTACTCACTTAACTTCCTGCCATGAATGGCCAATACCTGATATTGAAAAATACCTAATATTTTTTTAATATCTGATATTGACATTGGTAAGAATGCTGACACGATTTCTGTCCAGCAGGTGTGCTTCTGAATGTGCCAGCCCTGATGATGGAGCTTAAGGACAACTGTGGCAGCGAAGGCAGTCGTGAGACGGACAGTGGAGTTATGGGTAGTCTCGGGGGTCCGTCATCCTTGGACTCCTTCGTCCAGCGCAGCACCCTGCACGGCCTGCGCTTTGTTTTCCCGCACGCTGCCTCGTCCCGCCGCTCTGCCCTACGCCGACTGCTCTGGAGCGCCGCCCTGCTGGCCTGCCTGGTGCTGCTGGTGCTGGAGAGTGCAGAGCGTGTGGCCTATTTCCTTCAGTACCCCCAAGTCACGAGCATGGACGCTGTTGTGTCTGGCAGCCTGGTGTTCCCTGCCATAACCGTCTGCAACCTCAACGCCTACCGCTTCTCGCGACTGACCCGCAACGACCTGTACCATGCTGGAGAGCTACTGGCGCTGCTGGACGTGCACCTGCAGATCCCTGAGCCGCACCTGGCTGAGCCCCACGTGCTGACCTTCCTCACCGAGAAAGCCAACTTCAGCAACTTCCGGCCCAAGCCCTTCAGCATGCGCGAGTTCACCGAGCGGGTGGGTCATGACCTTAAGGAGATGATGCTCTACTGCCGCTACCAGGGCCAGGAGTGCAGCCACCGGGACTTCAAAACCGTGAGTATTTGCTGAGTTCTGCTAACTTTGGTGCGAGGTTGCTTGCTTGGGCTTTTTATGGATCAAAGTGAGGAAGAAGTCGGTCAAGCTTTGGACAGAGACGTTATGCCTTTAAGGTGTTCTGCTTTCTGGTGATTCATTTACTGTTGCACGTTTAGAAGTCTGGTTTATCTAGAGCAGTGGTTCTCACATCGATTATGCTTGGGCCACGTTTTTGCTTTGTCCCATTTCCCAGTACATACTGATTCACAAATATGGCCTTTCTGGTTGTCTCCGAGGAGCAGTATGAGAACAAATGGTTTAAAGCATCTGACATGCCTGATTCTATGACCAGAAACATACCCCACACAATTACATGGCTGTAACAACGTAAGGAGAACGTTAAGTGTGTATGGATTTTGTTAAATGCTTTCAGTGTGAGATGAGCCAGCTTGCTAACGGTTCTCCGTCTCTGTGCTATGAGGCTTACAGAAACGTTTATGCTTTGTCACTGTATGTATGTTCTGAATATAAAATAGGGGCTAATCCTACATAAGAACCTTGCACTTATAATATGCTTTAAGCTCCATTATCTCACTCTGCTCAACAGAATTGTGATAGTTTGTTGTCAGGGTACTGTACAGAGCATGCCATGTCAATGTAATAGTCAGGCATGACCAAAAATGCATCTCTGCATTGTCTTGGTAATGTTTTAAGAAAACTTTTAAACAGGTTTAGAGCCAATATATAAATGACTTAACAGACAGCATACAGTTTCATACAGTGCTGGGACAAAGTTAAGATTGAAAAAAGGTTGAAAAGCTAAAGACACCCAGCAATTTTGTCTAAGAACGATTTCTGGGGTACACAACACACTTTTTATTTACTTTTGAGTTTTGTTTTGTTTGTTTGTTTTTTTTTCAACCAATGCAACAAGTAAACCCAGACATGCTTCAACCCCTGACATGTTTTTATTGGTTGTTGTGGCTGGGGTTGCATTGACTTCCATACCATGCTGGTAACTGTGTGGTCTTTGGCATTGGCCTCGCATCAAACCAAGACTTAAACTCCAGACTTTAACTACTAAACTCCAGCGGCTCCTGTCGTAGATGCACCCACAAATTGTCATTTGAGCATGAACGCTGATTTATAACAATCAAATTGACCACCATAAAGCCTGTACCAGTAGGGCTGTGTCTGGCGAAGTCTTTTTGGTGGGCCTTTTTTGAGACGCAGTGTTATTCTTGTCTGGATGGGGAATTGATCTTGCATTTAAAGGGCATTGGAATTGTCTACAATGCTACCATAATAGTGTTTTATCAATTTGGGTAGTATTTATTTATTCCTGTATTGGGGAAGCGTGTATGAGTTGCTGCTAGTTTTTGATGCAGCATTGTGCCAGATTGGCTGGACCTAAGGTGATGGTATTGCAGTAGGCATGTACCAGGGCGTTTCTGTAAACTTCTGTTGACTCTGCAGTCTTGGAGGAGGCTGTTGTTCTGCAGTGCTGTCTTAAAGCCTATGGGGCACTAGTTTCAGGCTCTGGTTTTAATTAAAGTATTGTGAGCAAAGTATTTCAATGTATTTATTGGATTCTATTTAAACTTGGTAATAATGTACGTACCCCACAGATTTGGAGTAGAAAGTCAGGTGTACACTGCTTTCGTTGGTCTTGCATTGGTGTGGTAGATGTAACTTCTTTTTTTGGTTTGGAGGTGTAGGCGAGCTGTCTCTGGTTATAGAGTGGTGTTATTAGCGTTTAATGAACCACTATGCTGTGGGAAAGAAGCCAACCTGTGACTTAGAAATACTCACTAACTGCATCCTTGGCATGGCATGCAGTGTACTCTGTGGCAGCTTCGTGCTTTGACCTCTCTGCCATGACAGATGGCTTTAACATATGGTTCACGTGTTTCCTTCTGCTGCTAATGATATTTGCTATGTTTGTCTTGTTATCTGTTGCTTATTTGTCATGCTTTGCTGTGCTTGATTTTCATGTTTAAAGGGTTTGCAATTATTATAATCATTATTATCTTTTATTAATGTTCAATCTGGGGCTGTCACTGTAAATCACATTGGTAATTTAGCAGTCTGCCCATTTGGATGAATAATCAATTAAAAACACGATTATAGCCTGGCTTAAAGAGGACATCCATCCATTTTTTTTTATAATTTCTACATAATGTAGTGGTTGAGAGACACCAAGTCATTCTGTGTGATCCAATATGCAGTGGTTAATAGTGGAGAAACTAACCAACCTGCCAGTGGAATGGCTTTACAGAGAAATAATATATTTTATGCAAACATACTGAATCTGAAATCTTATCTGTTTAGTTACCATGACAACTCGAGTTAGGACTGAATTTAGGACAGCCGAACAACAGATGTTTTAGTTAGTAGTCTTATCTATTAAGTGCAAATAGGAAATAGTATTACAAAGACATCATAACTATACAGTTTCCTAATTCCTTAATGGTGTTCCAACATTGGTTTTAACTGTTCACTTCTATCGTTTTTAGGCAACTGTAATAGTGTAGTTCAGTACTAGCGTAATTGCAATTAACTATATATATATATATATATATATATTGGCAAACAGTTTTATCTACATTGCAAATGTTTTTGTTTTCTAATTGTCAGACACTGCAGGTACAATCACGACTCCCTCTTATTATCCTTGTGTGTTAATGTTGATTGAAACTCATCAAATGAAATATTGCAGTGATGGTGGTGAATAATGAGGCTGTTAGAAGGAAGTAATGCAGCTCACAGACAATTAAAGCTTTAGAAAATAGAAACTGAAATTTGGGAGATGTGATGCTCTGATAAACAGCATGAAGTGCTGACAACTTAATTTCCAGCAGTTTCACTTCTAATTTATATATATATATATATATATATATATATATATATATATATATATATATATATATATATATATATATATATATATAAACCACTGGTAACTAAAGGGAGTATGCCCAATTAGCCATTTTTTCTACCCTGTGTTATGTGACTCTTAGTTAGTCTTACGAGGTCTCAGGTGTGAAGGGGCAGCAGGTGTGTTACATTTCGTGTTGCATTGTGTCAAGCGTGTGTGGTGGCAAGCAGGTGCATGGTGGTGAATGTGTCATGGTTTGGGGCTGTATGAGTGCTGCTGTCTGTGGGGAGCTACAATTCATTGAGGGAGCCATGTATGCCAACATGACCCCAAACACACCTCCAAAACAACCACTGCCTTGCTAAAGAAACTGAGGGTAAAGGTGCTGGACTGGCCAAGCACCTCTCCAGACGTAACCCTATTTAGCATCTGTAGGAGGAGAGCAAGGTCTCCAACATCCACCAGCTCCTTGATGTCGTCATGGATGGGGTGAAAGAGGATTCCAGTGGCAACTTGTAAAGCACTAGTGAACTCCATTTCCAAGAGAGTCAAGGCAGTGCTGGAAAATCATGGTGGCCACACAAAATATTGACGCTTTGGGTGCAATTTGGCCATTTTCACTTAGGGGTGTACTCACTTTTGTTGCCAACGGTCTAGACATTAATGGCTGTGTGTTGAGTTATTTTGAGGGCACAGCAACTTTACACTGTCATCTTCAGTGTTGTGTATATATATTCAGTGTTTATCTGTTTATCTGTCTGTCTGTCTTTGGTTTAGCTTACAGTGTCTTGCATGTACCTCTCCACCAGAAATGACAAATTCATGCTTTAGGCAACATAATCCTAACCATTTTAAATGTAGTAACTTTCTTTTTGAGGCATTAAGTGCTTCAGTTGTCTGAAGTTTCTGCAACTGTCTACAACAGTTAAGACACTGTTGGGGTTTACTCTAAAGTTAGGACAGTGTATGAAGTTTAGTCTGTCTAGAATGTTTGTGTACTGTTTTCTTATCAGGAGTTAATGGTTAAGATTATGAATTTAAGAACTCTTATAGCTGCCATCCTAAATCCAGCCCTTCCAGGAGTTGCCATGGTGATTAAACAGATAAGATTTTAGAGTTTACAATCTTATATAGAGGTTTCCATCAACACCACTATGAACATCTCAGACTCTGTTTACTCCAACAGAACAGCAAGAAGGTCACTCCACTCTGAATTACTTTATTTACTGCTTATCAATTTAAAAAACAGTCCAGTTGCCCTTTAACTGAATAATAAACTATACCTAGGGTGTGTCTGCAAGTGTCTGCCATTTCCTAGTGTTGTTCGAATTCTCAATGGACAGTTAGGTTCCCTGTATAGTTCACTATATTGTTACCTACAATGCACCGTAAATATAGTATACAATGATGTGCACTACTTGCAGTCTAATGCATCACAGTGCGTGACGGTTTATTTGGAACCTTGATCTTTTTGCACACCTTCGTCTCTGTCTGAGGGCTTAAAGCTCTGATACCAGCAGGATGACCAGCATATGGGACATCTTGACTAACAGAAGTAAGAATATGAAAAATAATGGTCACAGAATGTTAATATAACCACAACCTTGAGTAAATAAAGCTTGTGCTCATGAAAAGGTAGTGCATAACGATACTTCACTCAGTGGTTTTACTGATTCAGTTGAAACATGAACATAACAAGCAAATATTCAGCAGGCATATTTATCTTCATAATAAAATACATTAGAACTTGAAAAATAGCGTTACAGTGATATTACCAGATGATGCCAGTTGGGCTGTGTATTGGCAAGAACCTGGCGATACAATACATATTGTGATACAGCGGCCACGATTCAATATATCGTGATATGTTGCGATACTACATGCAAAGTGTTATATTGCAATTGCTACTATTAAAACGAACCACTATATGAACAGGTTTGTCAGTGCTTACAACAGCATTGCGCCCTTGTGCTGCTTGTTAATGTTGGAGTGGAGCTGAAAATTGACTATAACACTGCCATCTAGTGGTCAGAGGTTTAAACACAACACACAATGATTTACTGTCAGCCAGGAATCTGTGTATCAATAGTGTGTTTTTGAGAATCGATACAGTATCACCAAACATAATATCCCAATATTCCATATTTTCGATATTTTCTTACACTCAATTGTCTCCCTTACTGCTTCCTTATATAGTGTTGTACATTGAACAGTCTATATAGTGATCAGTGAATCAGTAAATGAGCGGGCCATTTCAGACACACCCATAGTCTTTAGGTGCACCTGTATTTGTGTTTTGATTCCCCTGCTCAGGACCTCAGTAGTTGACTCAGGTTCACGTAGAGTTTCTACTGATATGTGGCATCGAACTAAAAGGTTTAAACAGACCTCATACTAGAAATTGTCTCAGTTGGGTATCTTCTATGACATGCATTTGGTGACCTTTCAGAGGCTGTACTCTCTCATAGATTTCCTCTGTCTCTTGTTTTCTTTTGTACTTTCATATTCGAAAGCTTTAGGCTGAGAGAAGCGCTGTGTGCCATGCCTGAGTAAGACTAAAATTACTGATACAGAGCTGTGAGTGTCTGTCAGTAGACAGATTGATAAAACTTGTAACTTAAGCTCATACTGTAATTGTGTGCTTTCTAGGGGTGTAAGAAAATATCGAATATCGGGATAATATGTTTAGTGATACTGTAACGATTTTCAAAAACACAGTATCGATACACAGATTCCTGACAGACAGTGAATCATTGTGTGTTGTGTTTAAACTTTTAATCACTAGATGGCAGTGTTGTAATCCATTTTCAGCTCCACTCCAACATCAACAAGCAGCACAAGAGCGCAATGCTGTAGTAAACTTTGACAAACCTGTTCATACAGAGTTGTGTTTCAATAGCAGTATTTAAAATATCGCAATATATTACTTTTATTGCAGTATTGCAATATATCGCTGTATCACGATACGTATTGTATCGCCAGGTTTTTGCCAATACACAGCCCTAGTGCTTTCATATATGTGTGTGTTAACTATTGTGTAATGGCTTTGAATGTGCCTCAGTCGCATTTTATAACCAAAAGAAAACTTACAAATGTGCTGTAATAGAAACCAGCAGGGGAATGCACTGTAATCAAGCAAGCAATGCAGATTCACTAAGAATATAAGTCCTAATCAATCATTTATTTTCAAGTCATTCAGTTTAATTGAGTAATCGCAACAGCCCAAGCTTAATCAAACCCATGTCATCTAATAGCCAAATTAACCTGCATCTTTAATCACAGTGGGATTGACTGTTTGGCTGTAGAAGTTCTACAGTACTCTTCAAACGTTTTAGGCGTGAACAGTTTGAAACAGTTAGTGCAAGTAACAAAACTCTGTAAGGCAGTGATGAGACAAATAAGGTTACAGCCTACATCTCAATCTTTCATAAGTAACGTTGGCAGGGAGGCTCACTCTGCTGCCAGATTTTTTCTTGTCTGCTTCGTTTTTTGTCTTATAGCTCTCGCCAATGAGTAAAGCCAGTCTTAAGATTTACTCTTGTCTGGTCTCCTGCTCTGTCACTCTGTCTTTCTCGTCCTTGCCTTTTCTGATAATGTCTCCTGTGGTCACTTTCCAACGACTGCCATGGTGTCCAGAGTAGAAATACAAAGCTATCTTATTTTATCAAACTGTAAACCCACAGGTATAACTTGGCTCTGTAAAACACTACTTAGGTCTTGTGAAAGGTCTTTTCTCCCTATGTGTACCATCAAATTTAATTCAACAGTAGTTATTTAGGTGATTGATTGTAGTTAGAAAAGCCTGTAGCACATTGGGTTTAATTCAATGATCTGTTGATAAGCCAAACAAAGCCATTGGATGATAGAGTTCATACTAGGCTTTCTCAACATTTTTGTAAAGACATATGCAGCTTTTTTAAAATGTCAAATTACTGGGCCTAAATTAACCAAGTTAAACATAAAATGTTATTCAATTAACTTCAAATAAGAAGTTAACAAATGTAAAACACAAATGAATCTCCTGATAACATCCTACAAGCTCAGTTTACTTGGTTTCAGGTTAACCTAGTTACTTTATGTTTAAAAGTTATGTATTTGTTTTTAGTCATGGAGGGGTCTGGAAATGGTTTATTGAAAACACTGAGAAATATAATCTCACAAGGCCTACTTGGTGTATTCATGTTATCTGTATGCAGTAAGAATTTATTGTGAGGATGCCTTAAAAGGGACCTATTTTATATTTATTTTCAGTGTTCATAATTTTATTTTATGATATATTAGAATGCATTTTTCCTCATATTACATCTGTCTAATATTACATCTTATGTCTTTACGCCCCACCTTTCAATAAAACCAAGGTGTTCTGATTGGTCAGCTCACCCATTCTGATCTTGTTGGCCAACTGACAGAGTGCCTCTGTACAATCTCCAGTGGTTGCTGGTAGACGGGTAGTAAAGAAAGACACATACAAACAAATAAAAAAAAGGAAAAAAGAAAAACTAACTAACAAAAAAAACCATATGTATACACACATCCATTTATACCTATACAGAAACATGAACACATTTTATTCAATAATGTTCACCTATTTATTCATGTGTTTTTTATTTTATTTTATTTGGCTATTGATTGTTATTTTCTGTAGTGTTTGAATTAGATGTTTCCAAACTCAGTTTGAATTGGTGTGTCTGATGAGGTCTGTTAATAGGTTTTTCCACTGGATGGTGTTAATGTTTTTTGTTTTCCAATTAATGAGGATGATTTTCTTGGCGATGACATCAAGAGTATTCTTTTGTGTTCTATTGTTGTATTAGTGTTTGATGTGTCTTGTAATAGACAAAGTAATGGTGTTGGGTGGATATGAAGGGTTAGGGCACGAGAGGTGATAACTTCTTGCCAGAACTGGTTAACGGGTGTACAGTACCATATAGCGTGGATATTATTAGCTGTGTTTTGGGTGCCATGCATACATAATGGTGAGCTTGTAAATCCCATTTTATACATTTTGTGTGTGCTGTAGTGTACTCTGTGGATGATTTTATACTGAAATGTTTCTGATCATGTTTTGATTATTATTACACAACTGGATCCAGAAATCAGCATTCAGAATTAATGATAGATCTTCTTCCCATTCTTTGCAAGGTAGAGTATTGTGAGATTTAAGATATTATTTTATATATTTTGGATAATAATTTTTTCTCATACTAATGGTAATAAATTCTGAGATTGGTGTAGTAAGGATTGTGTGGATGTCATCTTGTAACAGAACATGGCTGGAATTCCAATGAGGGACGCAGCTGAGACAAGTAGTTTCTGTGGGGTAGAATTTGTTTGTTTGTCATGTACTGTGGGTTTTATAGCTTTACAGACCATTTACTTGCACAAAAAGCACATAAATACACTAAAGGCAGCTGAAAACGCAGACAATGGCCTCTTTTAATATGAATCTTATTCAAGTTATTATAACTGGTTTACAGAACAATGTGTTTTCCATGTTGTTAACATGTTTAAAGCTTAAAAACCACCGACAGGTAATTCAGAGTTAACATTTTTATTAATTTAATAGTGTTATTATGAGCAAATTAATACTTTCTGCCCAACCAAACAGCTCTTAAATATTTCTAAAACTTTTGCAGAGAGCTGCATATTAAAATTCAGTAGTCTGTTCTAGTCGAACACCTTGCTGTGCTCCCCGAGTCCCTAGTCCTGTTTAAGGTTCGACTTGCTTGCTCTGCAGGTGTTGTCTTATCACATGGAGAGATGTGAAATGGCTGTGTGCTGTGCTCTTCTTTGAAGATCCTGCTTTTAAGATAAGTGTGTGTGTGTGTGTGTGTGTTTTCCGTCCCCCCTGGGGACCAGATATCAAAGGCAGGCATTAGTCTGGCCAACCACGGGTGCTCCGCCGTGACCCCGCGCACGAACATGCTGTGCTCGCGGACTCTGATGATGGTCCGTCTCTGTGGGTGGCAGTGTAACATGAGGATGGCTCATGTCCAGTTCCTCATATTCTGAGAAGATGAGCGTGTCTGCTTAGGATGCACTGCGCGTAGGCTATTTCTGCCCATGCTACTATGCTAATGTGCTAGCAGAGGGAGCGTAGGTAGAGCAGCGAATTGAATAAGCATGGATGTTTGAATCTTGGACATATCGTGGTGTTGCAGTTACTAAAAAAGGCCCTAAGGAACACACTTGCAGTCGGGCTCTATTAAGAAATGGCTGAATGAGGTTCTTTGCAGGGATCTTGGGAGATCGTTATTGCTAGTAATGTCAGCACACAATAAATTGCCTACATAAAGCAGTGTTTGTTGTTTTTTTTTTTTTAGTTTTTCTTTTTTTCTTTTTAGGCCAAGTGGTAGAGCATGCAAAGCTGCTGGTGTAGTCATGCATGGGTGATGAATATAAAATTTGTATATATATTTTTTCCATACATTATTTATTTATTTATTTATTTATTTATTTTTTAATCAGTGTAGCTGTGGGTTTTGGTTTGGGACATTTATACTTTTATATCCAAAAAGTTCTGGCACTCCGGTCAGACCAGAGAAGTATCTCCAAAATTGCAACTTTACAGGAGAGACCAAAACATACTTTACTTTCAATGGAAGTCAATGGAACCAGAATTTTTTCCAAGCTATTTGGGAGCATTTCTATTGGCCCGTTCATTATTAGATTTTCACACAAATTATGTTGGAAACTTAAAATTTAATTTAATTGGACTTAAAAAAGTCCATACTTTGTCTACACAATTATGTATTTATTTTTAATCAGTGAAGCTGTGGTTGTTTGTTTGGTACTTTCTGTTATACAAAAATATATAATAATAATAATATACAAAAAGCTCTTGTCTGACTGGAGTTCCCGAATAGAATGATCTTAATAAAAGTACCAGAATAATTTTAATTGGTCCCCCAATGGTCTCGTATTACCCATCAGACATTAAATGTCCTGCTAAATACTCCTTCTCATTCTTTATATGCACAAACACACGTTTAATGCCTTGATGCATATGTGAGACGTTTTTGACTTGTAAAGATCAACACACCTTCACATATTTTATTCACATAGTTATAATACTGTGATAACACTCTTATACTGAATGGCCACTGGAGTGATCCTCTTATTGGATTTAAAGAAATTACGCCATTTAGAGTCATTTAAAGTAGACTTAGGCTAACACAAGTAGTGATATTAACCAAAGTCTGTAGTAAATTAGCAGTTCAACCAGAAAATATGAGCACGCCTCTTGGGACAGTTCATTGGGTGGGATAAATTTGCTAAAACACAAATGTGAGAACAGTTGTGTTTTCGGGACGTTTGAGAACCCAAATTTTGGCCAGTGGAAGATTAAACTTAGTACTTAGCACAAAATCACAAGAGCAAAATTAAAGGAGGGTGTGTCCTTGCCATCAAAGAAGCAAAAAAAAAAACAACCCCAAAGATCAAAGCACTTGCATAGCAACTGCCAGTGTAGCTTTTCAGGAAAGTGAGGGGTGTGTGGGTGGGGGTGAGGTTTAATAGGGTGCAAAATGCAGCATCACAGCTAGAGGTTTGCACACTGCTCCTTTAAAGTGATATATTATTGTACTAGCTATGTGATGTAGTTGTGGTAGGGTTGCATGCTGTCCGAGATGTCTGGATTGTCTTGGAAGTCTGTCCAGGAATGAGTTATATGTAGAGATCAGCGTTTTTGAGGCCGATTCCGGTCACCTTTCAGCGTGATCGGCCGATAGCCGATACCTATAGAGGGCAGTGCCATATGCCATGGCAGGGCTACATGTAGTTATTAGCGCAAGCAAGTTATGAAACATGGTCTAAACTGGTTTATTACCATTTTTAACAAGCTCATGTGAAACAGCATATTTTAAACTAAATTAACAGTAAATAAACAAAGTAAATCAAACAAATATCCCCAATACTGTAATCATTACATTTAGACCCTTAATTTTAATTCATTAAATACCTGCAGTCATTAAACGCAGACTCTGTTATTTTTAACTAAAACTGTAATCATTAAATGTAGATCTTGAATTGTTGCTGCTGTTCTGTTCGTACCGGTCAGATCTGGTCTGAACTGGGTTATTATCTGTTCTGGGTTATTAGTTTTGTGTTAGCTGTGTGTGCTAGCTCTGCTGTTTACTGATACTCACTGTATTCAGTCGTGTGCAGTGCTGTATCAGATTAATAGTGTTAAATGTCTTTGTCTTGGTTTCTCAACGAGAGACGCTGATTTTACACATTTAAAAAAAGGCTTGAGTCTGCATCACACACGGCAACAAGCTGCCAGACGGACAGCACATGCTGTGAACGCAAACTGTTCTTGTGAGGCGCCACTTTAGTCAGTCTGTGGAAAATGAAAGGGTATGTGTTTCCACCTAGTGGTTCAGATAGGAATTGCAACCTGACTAGGGGGGTTTCAACGAAAAGCTAGCTAGAAATACAGAAATGAAGCTCATTTGTTTAACGCCATCGATTGACTCTCGGGATCAGCTAAATTGGAGAAATATGGGCCAATCACATATTTTGATTAAAAATCGGCCGATACTGATACATAGCCGATCGATCTTTCCGTCTCTAGTTATAAGTTTTGGAGATTGAGCAGTTTGAATTGTTAGCGTTGCTTTTTGAGTTTATATTGTGTCTGTATATCTAATCAAACCACCTGTATGCAAAGAATGGTTATGATTAAAGATGGACCGATCAGCGGTTTTGAGGCCGATTCCGATCACCTTTCAACGCGATTGGCCGATACCGATCAATATCTATGTGGAAGTAAACCGCTTGATACAGCTCCGGAAGAGCGACATCTGAAAAGTATCTCTACTAGGAGCAGCAGAGCGTGGATCCAGGTGGAATATTAAGCAGCAGAATGAACATCATCTACAGCCGAGAAGATCTGCTTATCTAGAACTATAAACTCAATCACTCTGGCTGTGGTTCCTTTAGCTCTCTGGCTGTTGCTGCTGCTGTTCTGTTCATACCGGTCAGATCTGGTCTGTATGGTGTTCTGGGTTGTTTGTTTTGTGCTAGCTGTGTGTGCTAGCTCTGCTATTTACTGATACTCACTGTGTTCAGCTGTGTGGTGTCTCTGAAGTGTGTATCAGATTAGTAGTGTTAAATGTCTTTGTCTTGGTTCCCCACGAGAGATGCTGATTTTACTAATTTTACAGATGTTACAAACTGTTTTTTTTAAAGGGTGTGTATGTCCACCTAGTGGTTCATATAGGATTTGCAGGGAGCTGGTCGGAGGGCTCCTCTTGCTGGATGAAATGCTAGCTGGAAAAACAGAAATTAGGCTCATTTGTTTAACATCATCGATCGGCTAAATTGGAGAAATATCGGCCGATATCGATCCTTCCATCTCTAGCTATGGTTGAGGTTTTCCTCAACCCTGTTGTTTTCTAGTGGTACACTTCTGATGGGAAGTTGAGGCACTAGACAGCACTGCCGCATAGATAGATAGATAGATTATTATCTATCTACTGTAGACTGAATTGTGAGCACAGTTACCTGTACGCTGAATTTGGTGATATATTAGCTTGATTATGTGTTGACTATATTAGGCTCCATAACTCCAGTGCAAAGCTACAGAAGCAAACTTCAGACATCAAGTATATGTATGGTGATCGATTACATTTGGTTGGGGGGTAAGGTGAAAAATGGTGTAAATTTGATTTCTCTCCAAGCCATGCCTTTTAAAGAGTGCTAAGAGGACAGGGAGATGAGAAAAGGAGGTGTGAAATTGGAAATTGTCCAATGTTTCTGTTGTTGGATATTTTTTTTTATTCTAGCCTCTCTAGAGGCACCATCCTGTGAGGCAGAGCCCCCAGAGGTCTGGGTTGTTTTCCATATTGTCTCCATCCCCCCCGTGTAAAAGCTGGAGGGTGTAAATACGGCGAATTATTGCCTTCCCATTTTCGTTATCCTTTACCAGCTGCCCGCACACCCAGCAGATAGTGAAATGACTTAAAGATAGGATCTCTCCCGGAGTGGTCTCTATCCACGCATGGCGAAACAAATCAACAGCTGTGAGAAAGCGGATATCATGAACCGTGGAGGGTTGCAAAACATTTCCTTCTAGTTGAGCCCCCGTGTGACAGTCTGCGCGGCCTACGCGGTTCTACGACATAATTATTGTGTTTTGATCCTGAATTTATCATGCGGTGAGTCACAGTGAGTCCCCACAGAGTCGGCTCTGATTAAAGTGTAGTTCAGTTGTAAATGTTGTGGCTCCAAACCCTTCATTGGTGGTCCGTGTGGCTTTCTGTGATGACTCATCTGTATTAATCCATTGGTCTGGTGCTGGAGTCTTTCATTTAAGCTCGTGTGGGACTCCGAGCAAACAGTCTGTCCCTTAGAAAGTTGTGTCTAAATGCTTCTTCACCAAATTGCTGACTCATACTGTCTCAAGCACTAAGCCTTATCCTGCAATGTATATGTACCCTGACTGTCAGAAGTCTGAGGACTCATTTTTTAAAAATGTTTTAATACAGATGTTTTCTTTGTTTGTTTATAGCAGCATGGTGCTGCAAAGCCCACCCATGTTATAAAAACAACACTAAAAGTAATGATGTCTTCATAGAGCACTTTTTATAATAGCTCAGTGTTATACAGACAGGTAATGAAGATTAAAAGTAATAGATACTAAAAATGTAAAATCATTACTGACTCATATTAAATAACAAATGCATTAAAATACAAAATAAATACACAAATAGATTCACAGTGTAATGACTGAAAGAGTCCTTTCTACATTTTATGTTTTACAGCGGGACTAAGATAGCGTCTTTGGACATAGACAGACATTCTGTGAGTTAAGTGGGTTCTAGATTGTTTAGAGCTTTAAAAGCTAGCAGAGTAGCGAAGCTTTTAAAACCTACCTGGTTACTACAGGAAAACAGTGCAGCTATTTTAAAACGGAACTGATTTGAACTCACATAAATAGTAGACTAAATGAACACATGAAGCACATTATCAGTGCTTTCTGTTAGTTGCAGTATATATAACATTGAACAACCCAAACTGGTATTAAAATTTCTTTAAACTGAAGTTGTTTAACTAACTTTGAATCAGATTACGTGCCTAATTAATAGGGGTTTAAGAAAATACTGAAATATCGAATATCAGGGTGTTATGTCTCTTGATGATGTATCGATTCTCAAAAACACAGTATCGATACACAGATTTCTGGCAGACAGTGAATTATTGTGTGTTGTGTTTAAAGCTCTGACCACTAGATGGCAGTGTTGTAATCCATTTTCAGCTCCACTCCAACATTAACAAGCAGCACAAGGGCGCAATGCTATTGTTAAAAATAAAAATCGCAATTTATCACTTTTCTTGCAGTATCACAATCTATTGTGACCGCTGTATCACGATACGTATTGTATCGCCAGGTTCTTGCTAATTCACAGCCCTACTAATAGAAAGTAAGAGGCAACTGGCTGTGGCTGCAGCTTTCACATACAGTACAAGGATGTGAACAGTGTCCTGAAATTACAACAGTGATCATCATGTGATTGAAAAGCAACAGTGAGACAGAAACAGAAAATAAGGAAAGGTGTTGCTAAGCTCATTCATGAAGCAGATCTCGTTGGTACGTACTGGCCAGTAAGCTATGAAGGAAACGTGGCTATGAATTTGACGTCATTTAGAAATCAATGTTGAGATGATCCTGTGGACTCGGAGGGGGAAGCCGGAGCTGCTCTGTGAGGATTTGGTCTGTGTGTAGGGCTTGTGGGATTAGCGCTCAAAGCCTTTGGGTTCTCTCTGCCATCCTCTAGCACTCACTCAATAACACTTTGCCACTTCTTAAAATCTTTCAAGTTCAGCGAGACTCTTACTTAAACTGATGGCTTCCTCCACTGATAAGATTATCTGTTTGTACCTCTTTCGCTTCGGCTTCTCACTTAAAGGTAATAGCTCCTGAAGGTTCTTGGCTTGTTCTCTACTAGAAGGGAAAATTAGAAAAGGCCCTTTCCATTATTTAAAGGTTCTTAAAGGAACCCAAAGTGGCAATCCTCCTGAAAAACCCTGTTAGTACTTTTGTTTTCAAGAACATAACAGAGAGAGAGAGAATAGTGTAGTGGTACAGCCGGGAGTAGAGTCAGCAACTGGGTGACATTTTTATAAATGACCACATGGACTGTGTGTGTCTAAAGCATTGATGTGCTGGAGAAGAGAGGAAAACTGTGTGCTTGACTGATATGGAATTTGCAACAAATACCAAGTTTAAGGAACTAAATGTTCTGATATCCAATGATTTTCAGTCTCAGATTAAAGGTACTGCACTGTCACTGGTACAGTGCTCTCAGGGGTACGTCATCAGTAGCTTTAGTTTGGGGATGTAATTGTGCCATAGTTCATTGCAGGTATGTCTGTTGCATTCTGTTTGACTTCACACATCCTTGTTTGTCTCCAGCCTTTTTTTAGTGTTGTTTTTAAAGCTTTAAGTTAAGAAAAGGTTAAAATGTGACCCTATTCCCCGCCTGTCTATGTTGTTTTTTTGTTAATTATGTTATTCTTATATTGTGTCCTTATGTTAAAGGTTTAAATGCATTTTACATGTTTTTGTTAACCTTCTGTAACCTAAAAATGTGAACAAACACTACCTCTAAACATGCCTACTCTCACTTAGGGTTCCAACAGGTAATGGATAAAAAAATGTTTGGAATATTAAGGATTGTTTTCAAAAATCTATTCCAGGCAAGAGATTTGAAAAATAAATAAACAAATATTATTACCTATATATATATATATATATATATATATATATATATATATATATATATATATATATATATCGTCGCTAGGGCTGGGTATCGTCACTGATTTACCGGATCGATTCAATCCTGATTCACAATGGGACAACACTGTCTCACCCAGGGTTAATAACACAGTGGGTGGATGATATGAGAAGGTGGTCTGGGGTTACCTACGACAACGTTTTTAATTATTTAGTACTCTCGGAAGGTGTAGACGGTTCAGCAATGAAAAACTATAAAAGTACTGAAGCGTATCAGTACCTGCACAGTGGGAAGGTGGGCGTGTACTCCTACACACAGACGGTGAGTTTATATTTCTGAAAGCCGGTTAAACCCAAGTCCAGCCAGCTGCCCGAGCCACTCTGCATGGGTGTTAGTTACAGCCCAGATAGCCTAGCGCGGTGGACACTGATCAGAAAATAGTTACTTAACTCGCAAACACCCGACGCGTCTGCTTCCTCTGAGCTTCATAAGCGAGACATTTCTCTGGATAAGGATGCTCTGGTGCTGGTTCTCCTCCACAGAATGGTAAGAGCAGACATACGGAGGTTTGGGGTGGATGTTTTAAATTTAGAGCTTCAGCCAAAGACGCAGGTCCTCTTCTTTGGAAGGCGGCCCCCCAACACTCTGCTCTTTATGTGCTGTGTTTGTAACACTGCTGTTCAAGCCAAGTTAGGGGGGTCTGAAATGCTAATTTTAAAGATCGATCTCGGGTTTATATGAATCGATATCAGATTATTCAAATGAAGATCGATTTGAATCGAAAAATCGTTTTTTAAACACACCAATGAGACCATTTTGAGTTTTCTACACCATTTGAACATGCCACTTGTTGTTTACACTGTGTGAGTTTCATGACGAAAGGACCAACAGAGATGCTCCAAAATGGCTTGGAATAGATTCTAGTTCCATTGACTTCCATTGAAAGTAAAGTATGTTTTTGGTCTCTCCTGTAAAGTTGCAAGTTTGTTTACTTTGGACAGCAAATATATGATATAAATGCCTGTTAATGAAGGCTAACAAGCAAGGAAAATACTAAACTAATTAACTAACTAAGCTACTGAAGACTTATCCCTGAGGGCACTGTACCAGTGACAGTGCAGTACCTTTATTCTGAGACTGAAAACATTGTATATTAGAACATTAAATGTGGTACTTGTTGCAAATTTATATCAGTTAAGCACACACAGTTTTTTAATGATTGTCTCTTGTTTAAGTAGCAAAAAATGTACAAACGTTTCTTTACTTTTTTTTAATTTACTGTTAACTAGTAAATAAAGCTGACAGATAAATGGGTTTGCAATGCAGTGACTTGTTTGTTCAGCACAAAACCAAAGTGAACCCTACGCATCCTATGTCAGAACTGTTGTGCGTCTTAAAGGAGGGAGGGACATTTGGGGAAAAACTACAACTGCTTTGTGGTGGATGTTTGGGGCGGGCTGTTGTTGTTTTTCTTTTGTTTGTTTTATTTATTTATTTATTTTGGTAAACGTAGCAAGAAATCTGATGACTAATGCCAGTGATGTCTTATTGGAGCTGTGTACCTGTTGTCAAACGAGTCACGCTGTAGGGAAAAGATTACTCGAACAACAGAAATGACTCACTGAATGAGCAGGACAAGTAAAATGCTCCAAATAGCTAGCTTCCGTAGTTTAGCCTCTTTTCTGTGGCTTACTTCTGGCATGAGCTCTTTGTGCTGAATGAAGATAATCACTGTTTGATTTTGTTTGACTTGAGTTACATACCAAAGCCGATAAATCAGCAGGGCGTATGATTGGCTGATTTATTGGCTCACCACTGTATCTGCCAGGCCCTAATGTGCGAATTTCTGCGTTTGTACTGCGCGTACCTGTGCTCCTGTATCCTCTTGAACATAATAACAAATAACGATGCTCCTTTGTTATATGTAGGACACGCAGTAATTAGCAGAATGAATGAGGAGTACATGGGAAACAGCCCTCAGCACAAAAGCATGTATTGATGCATGTATGTGCCCAAGAGAGCAGCAGAAATAGCGCTGTGGGATGAAGTGTGTACAATAAACGAGACGTTGTGGAACAAAGTGTGTTTACGCTGAGAGAAAAGCCAACTTTTAGCCCAGTGCGTAAAGTGTACATATGTGGGTTAGACAGTGAGCCCAGGGGGACGATGTGTAGCCCAAGATGAATGGTAGTCTTCATGCACTGCACATTTTTATATTTCCCCTGCTGCAGCACACCTGACTCAGCTCATGAAGGGCTTTGTAATGAGCTAATGAGTTGAATCAGGTGTGCTGTAGTGAGGAAAACCTTACAATGTGCTGGGAAGGGAGTCAGCCTGCTTTGGCTTATGTGAGAAGACCTTTGTTGTAAATAACCTTTTCACAACATCAGTGAGGTCTCTACTATAACAAGAGCTTTAAAGGAGAAGGGAAAAGATGCTTAACATTGATTTAAGGCTAAGACTGGTCTAATAATTTGAAGGGGTGAAGCACTATTGGTATTACAGTATGTTCCAAAACTAGGTCTAATGCTGTTCAGAAACCTACCCCTTAATATGATACTACAGATTATTAATCTTTTCTAGGAATGGGGGGATTTCTAGGCCAGTTACTAGAAGCCATCAGTTTTATATTGTGAAATAAGTATGCATGGCAGTCCATATGTGATTGATTTATGATTAACTGCTTAATCAATGAGTTTTGCTTTATAAATGTATACACCTAAATTAGGTATGCCAGAAATTAAAGATTGTGGTTGTTGTTGATGATGATGTTGTTGATGTTGATGAAGATGATGTTGTTGATGAAGATGATGATGTTGTTGTTGATAATGTTGATGATGATGTTGCTGAAGATGTTGTTGATGTTGTTAAAGATAATGATGATGATGAGGTTGTTGCTGATGATGATGATGTTGTTAAAGATGATGATTATGTTGATGAGGTTGTTGCTGATGTTGTTGCTGAAGATGTTGCTGAAGATGTTGTTAAAGATGATGATGTTGATGATGTTGTTGCTGATGAAGATGTTGATGTTGAGGATGTTGATGTTAATGATGATGATGTTGATGATGTTGTTGTTGATGAAGATGTTGATGTTGAGGATGTTGATGTTAATGATGATAATGATGTTGATGTTGTTGCAGAAGATGTTGTTGATGATGATGATGATGTTGTTGCTGAGGTTGTTGATGTTGTTCCTGATGTTGTTGCTGCTGCTGCTGATGATGATGATGATGATGTTGTTGATGTTGAGATTCTTATCCAAAGTGACTAATAAACTAAACTGAATGTAGCCAGTTCAGAGAACAGACTCTTAAAGAAAAATAAGTAGTGGAAAGACCACTGAGACATGGAACTCACATTCCAGTAAGTGGTCATGGTTTATTTGTCTGGCTAGTTAGATATTTGATGTCAAAGCTGTACAGCAGTAGTCATCAGTCATAAGTGGTATCGCTTTTTAAAGTTTAAATGCTGCTTTATTGTTGGGTATACACAGGTTTTTACAATTTGTTTAATCTTTAAAACAATAAAATTGGTTATATATGGTTGCTGTTCAATGGAAAACAAGTGTGTCTGGTTTTGTCGATTTCTATTTTACTACATCAGTTAAACACAGCAGCTGCCGTTGATGTTATGGAAAGAATTTCATGCAGAATAAACCAAAAGATTTTGCTTCCATTGACTTTCATTGAACACGAAGACAGTTTTTGGCCTCTCCTGTAAAGTTGTCATTTTGGAGATGCTTGTTTTTCCTGCCAGCACAGACCCACACGCAGCCACAGGTAGAGCATTAACTTGCCCTTCTAACCAACAACACACAAAAGCCCAGCAGCTAGCTTAAACACACCCACAGAGAGCAGGCAGGCAAGGGAAGTTAGTCTAGGTGGAATGAGCAAGCCCTGATAAAGTAAACACTGGATATGCAAACAGAAGGAGCCAGGAAGCAGTGTGATAAGCATGTAAGTATCTTACTGTATTTCTTTTAAACAGCTTATCTCGATTAGTTTCACCCAGTTGTTGTAATAGTGAGGTAATTTTTTGTGTGGTGGTTTAAAACTGCCATGGCAACAGGCTAAACAAAATTCAAATATAATGATTCAACTCTAAAAATCCTTTTGAATTGATCAAATCATCCAGAATCATCCAAAATCATCTTAAACGAGTACTATGTGAAATGTTTTATTCAGCCCATGTACTGTTGTAGAGACATGCACAAAATCAATATAGCCCCAAATTGGGATGTGGCGTGGAACAACTTTCTACATCTTTGACGAACCTGTCTTATCAGTTAATTCATTTTAAATTGGCCCAGAGGATTTGCATCACTCCCCGCCAGGCTTTTTTTGATGAAACTTTCGAATGACAAAAGCTGTAATGGATGTCAGTTGGGTTTATCTGGAGGTTATGTTTGTTTCAGCCGGTTTCATTTATGAAGATTAATGTTTTTGTTTTGCTGTGTCACGTGAGTCTTGTCTGGCTATTTGTTTTACCATTAACATTCTTCTGTCCCCAGCCCTACTTTTCTTGCTCCTTGATGATTCTAGCTTCATGCTCAGTGTACAACAAGGAAAGGTAACGATGGCAGCACCAACTGTAGCAGCCAAGAAACCAATCTTTGGAGGCTGGTATGAACATGATCTTCCTTTATCACAGATATTTTTTGCACATGTTTATTCTGGAGCAGACAACAGCCAGATTCCGTAATGCCAATGATTTGTTTTTGGACTGATGCCATTAACTGCGTTAAGAATCTTGCATAGGTTCAATACTTCTATACATGATCTATTTTTACTAGTTTTTTTTTTTTTTTTTTTTTTAGTTATTTACGTATACAGTCTGCACCCAGTCCCCTTGCCTTATCAGGCTGTTCATAACGAGGCTCCAGCATACATCAATGAGCTTCTACATCCGCTTCATAGTGTAAGAACTTCAGATCTTCAGATCAGGGGTTATTAACTGTTCCTCGTACTAACTTAAAATCAAAGTAGGACTGTGCCTTTGCAGTATATGCCCCAAAATTATGGAATAATATTCCTATTGATATTAGACTCTCTGATTCAACTCAGGTTTTTAAAAAACATTTAAAGACTTTTTATTCTTTTGCTTTTGACAGATTCTGAGCGTTGTGTTTTATAAGTCGGTGTGCTTTTGAGTATTAAACTTGTGTATTATTTCTTTGAGTATACGACTATAATGATCTTAATTGTCTTGTATTGTATTTTACTTGTAAGTATTCTGTAAAGCACTTTGTGAGTCACTCTGGAAAAGTGCTATATAAAGTTTTACTTACTTGTGTTATTGGTATGCATTTACATTTACGCTCTTATCCAGAGCAACTTGCATAAGTGCTTTGTGTTCTGTCAGAGTATGTATCTCTATCTAGTTGCAGGTTTAAGTCCAAACTACTGTTGCACTCAAACTCTGCCATAAACAAGTGCTGATACCTAGAAAGAAGACAACAAAATATGAGATTAGACACAGAGCAATACCCAGCAAGACTGGAACACCTAGAGAAGAGAATAAATACAAGGCTACATACAGTATAAGTGCTATACTTAGCCAGAGTTCCTAGAAGAGCAAGTGCAATTCTGATTCATACCAATTCTTCAGTAGATTAGTGCTTATAGGTGCTTCACAAAGAGATTGTTTAAAGACCATGAAAGAGTTCTCTGTTCAGACAACCAGTGGAAGGTTGTTCCACCATCTGTGTGCCAGGACAGAAGAGTCTTGTCAGTTGTGTTCCATGAATCTTGAGGGATCGCAGGTTGAGCCGAGCCGTACTTGAAGCGTGAAGGGCTCGAGGTGCAGATCGACTTTTGACCATTGCCATAAGATAAGGAGGAACTTGGCTTTGTAGGCATCAGAGTTTTAAATTAAGTGCGAGCAGCTACAGGAAGCCAGTGAAGGGAGCGCAGCAGTGGAGTGACATGAGTAAACTTTGGATCAGTTGCAAGAGTCTGATGGCCTGCAGAGGAAGACCAGCCAGGAGTGAGTTGCAGTAGTCGAGCCTTATAATGAGAGAGACTGGACGAGGACCTGGGTGGCCTCTTGAGTGAGAAAGGGTCGGCTACGTCTGATATTTTAGAGAATATATTTGCATGACCGAGTAAGGTTCGCAGTATGGGCTGAGAACGATAACTGGTCATCCAGAATCACACCAAAGTTCCTTACAGAGGATGTTAATTGTTATTAACAAAAAAGTATCATGTGGGATGTAGGTTTACTTAATTATTTTACTTTAAAACAAATTAAATTGTACTACACTGTATCCTCTAGATTAAAAGTAGTTAAGAGGTTGAAACACAAATTAGATGTGCTTCTACATGAGAGCGAAGATAATTGGCAAGACTCACTAAAATTCCTCCCACCCAAAACCCTCCCAATGCTAACTCAACAGGGTTACCAATTTGAATACTATAGATACTACCTATAATTACTGTTTAAACCCAATTTACCAAAAATATAAGAAATAATCAACAGTTTTCTGTATCTACTTAGTTATTAGCAGGCTTTGGAAAGCCCACTTAGTTGGTTCACTAACTAACTAGCTGACTAGTTTTTCCCTTTCCCCTCCAGATAGTAATTTATCAGCGAGTATGTTGGCTGCCGATCATGCAGTTTTAAAGTTTTGCTGTTTGTGTGGCAGCATAGCTTTTGCAGAGGGAGGTTTCACTTAAAATGAACCTGTATGCGTGCGCGTGTATGGGCTAGGGTGTAATTAGGGCTCTGACTGAGCTCTGGTGATCACACTGACGGCTAACATCAGCGCATGTCAAATTTTATTCAGATCAAAGTGACAGGCTCGTCTCACTCCTGCGTTCCTCAGAGTGCCATCTCCATTAAGGCAAGCACATCTGTTTAAAGGGCATCTTCAATCAAAAGCCATCTTCTTAAATGCGTCTCACCATTTACAACATTGTCAGGCTGTTTGGTAGAAGCATTTGGAGGTTAATATCGCTTATTATATTGAACACTGTCTGCCTCAAATGATGGAACCCATGCCAACGCTGTATTTAACGAGGGAGAGATTTCTGTTCTGAAGGTGAAACAGACCAACAGACGTCTTTCTGGCTGCATAAAACACCTTTAAATATAATGTACCCTCAAGAATTTCCTGAAGTTAGGTGTGTTGTACAACAAAACCTCTTGGGTGGTACTTAAGGGAAATTGCAAAGGTGTGTAAGGATCTCACTTAAGAAAAAACCTTAAGTAATTCTTCAAGCGTTCAAGAAGTTCCCATAACTGTCACTTCCATTAGGATAATTTAAGATGAGGGAAAACTCTTGCTTAAAGCCATTGGCCAGCATGATCAGCATGATTTATGAATTAAAGATATGGCAGAGTTTTGAAGAAGGGAATGAACCTATATATATATATATATATATATATATATATATATATATATTATATATATATATATATATATATATATATATATATATATATATATATGTGTGTGTGTATATATATATATATATATAATACAATAGAGAGAAAAGAGAGAGGGCACAGATTTTATGTTCTGTAAACATATAAATAGCCATCTGTTAATCTATCTTTCAAAACTACATACGTATTGTAGTGAATGTAGATATAATCAAAAATAAACAAAATATGTAAATACTTATTTCTACAAAATGCGTACTCAGACAGGATGTTAAGTCCCTAGCCTTTACAATAAATAGGAATAAAGGTTATCAGCAATAATCCAACATACATCTTAAAGGACTTATGTTGGATTAGGATGAATTGGCTTTTGGATGAGCGGTGAGAAGCTTTACTCTGATCTACTTCACCTGTACCACAATTGATAAATTGGCCAATTATTACAAGTTTAAAACAAATGGTTAAAAATACATGCATCAATCAGTTTTTTTATTTA
>CM038719.1:9819612-9869612 GCA_021613375.1 Megaleporinus macrocephalus
GACAAATATTTTTGGCAATAAACTTTGCTTGAATTCACAGTCTAACCTTGAGAGAACCAAATCTCTTGATGTTGAACTGTTGTGAATGGATAGGAAAAAAAAACCAAGAAGAACAATACTTGCTAAATTTTCAGAAGTAAAATTGAAGTCTAATTTGAAGTCTAATTAGTAGAAGCTTTTATTTTGTAATTAAGTAAAGCATTACCACCAGAAACATTCTGGTGTGCATTCTGATGCAACTGAATGGTCTGTAAACGGTTGCTTACCTAGCAGAAAAATTCCTAGAAATCAATAATATTTCTCTTCTGCTGACTACTCATCAATATTTTTAACTTTGTGTATAACAGAATCCTTTCTTAATTGTCAGTGGTGCCAGTCATCTCCCACAAATATCTCCAAATGTCTGTATTTCAACTTCTCCCATCTGTACCTCCAGCTGCCTAGAGCAGCTGTCTGCTCATATCCACGTGTTTCCAGTGTCTGGCTAAACCCTCCTCTGCCTCCTTAAGGTGGACTGATTCCATTTGAAGAATTCTGAATTCTCTAGTTTTGGGGTATGTTCCCCTTGCCAGTGATTTGCTGCTGCCTGTGCCTTTTAAACTGTGTGTCCATTGTTGTAAAGACAGATTTGCCACCATGCTGAAGTTAGCTAGATAATTAAGTAGTGCATATATATATATATATATATATATATATATATATATATAATGATACACTCAAATAATAGAATAGCAAATAATGTCCAGCCACACAACAGTTGCAGTGAAAAGTTGCATTTGTGGGCGAAGCATGGTTAAGTTAATAGGCCACTGACATTCTAATTTCTGTAGTAGGCTTGTGTAGGGCTAGAACAGTGGCTGCATTACTGCAATACTCTGTTTCTGTTATGTTGGAGGCGGGTGGGTATTAAACTAGCAAGCTGTGGTTTCGCACAGTAGGAAAAAAAAATACATATATTACGTATGTTATCTGTATATGTTTACATTGTGCCAAAATATTAAAGGACATATGGAAATTATGGGCACAGAACACCCATAGACCAACTCATTTAACTATGTCCTAAAATTTTGTAAACTCTAATAGAAGGGCAAGATTTTGATAAATTTTGATTTTGGCACATGACTTTTCTGCAGTTGTGGTCATGTCCATATTGGGAACTTTGGTCCTGAGCTTTGTTCTCTTTAAGAAAAATCGCTTCCTTTAAAAAAAAATAAAAAATTAGGGGTGCACTGATACCACTTTTTCCTTACCAATACCGATACCAGCTTTTCAGGTATCTGCCGATACCGAGTACCGATACCAACTCTGACTTAAATGCCGGATATATGGCTATAAATCCTCATATTTATAGTGTTCCACTTTTTATATGTTGTATTTTTTGTATTTCTTATCCTGAATAAGATATAATAACCTTGAAAGAACCATTTACTGGTTGAGTAACTGCACATTAAAAAGTTTCAGAGCTATGAAAAAATAAAATTGCCACAATGCAGAAACACATGCAGCCATTTAGTCAATAAGCTTCATGGTATTGGCGCTCTCTATTGCCGATACCGATACTGTGTATAAGTGCCAGTATCGGTGCCGATACACTAATAATAATAAATAAATAAATAAATAAGAAAAAAAGATTCAAGTTCACCTTTTAACAAGCCCTCATCAACTTGGCCTCATCATCACCCCCCCCACATTAGCTGAATTTAGACTTTAAACTAGGTCCAGAGGAACATTTGCCTAGAAACCATGACAAAACATATCAACACATATATTGAGGCCTATTGAATATAAGGAGTGCAGAGGAGAGGACACTGGTATGAAGAATGGACAGAAACTTTGAAAAGGAATGACAGTGTGTGGAGATGTGGCTAGATGACAAGAGTGCAGAAGCCCATTAACCTCACTGGCTGCCAGGAGTCACCAGCTTTATCTTTTTTTTTTCTTTTTTTTTGTGTGTGTGTGTGTTTGTGCTGGTTCTCAGGATGTGTGCGTGCAGTACTTCCCGTTAGTGTGCCCATGCACTAAATTTCTCTAGTAGCATAGCATTAGCAGTATAAATGTTTATGTAGCATAGCTGATTTATGGTCCTTTTTAAAGGCCTAATGGGAATTGGGCTGCCATGCATTTCAGACTGGCCCACTTTATGGCAGGGACAGAAAGCCTGTGGTCAAGGGCCTATTTTTAGGTGCCACTATATCTCTCCCGCCAATCAAATCAAGGAAGGTTAATATTAGATGGCTCTCTGACCACTTACTGACTCTCGAGACACAGCTGGGCGGCTATACAGTGTTCTGATCAAATATGTTTGCTAATTAGAGTGTGGTCGTTACTGTGCCATAGCATTTTTAAATACATAAACTGTCATTCAAAAGCAAGTCTATAAGGCGTTGTGGGTTAAAGAAAGATGAGAGTCTGTTAGATGAGTCAGTCATCATCTACATGTGGTAAATTATTTTCTTCTCAGTAAATGATATTGATCTGTCGAGATTAGAGATGGACCGAGCAGCATTTTTAAGGCTGATTCCGATCACCTTTCAGCGCAATAGGCCGATAGCCGATACCGATAGAGGGCGGGGCTGTTAGACACGGCAGGGCTACATATTATTAGCACAAGCAAGTCATGAAACATGGTGGAAACTGGTTTATTACCATTTTTAACCAGCTCATATGCAGTATAATATTTGTAACTAAATTAGAAGTTGGTGTATGTGGGAGTAAACCGCTTGATAAGCTCCAGAAGAACCACATCTGAAAAGTATCTCTACTAGGAACAGCAGAGCGTAGATCCAGGTGGAACATTAAGCAGCAGAATGAACGTCTTCTACAGCCGAGAAGAGCTGCTTATCTAGAACTATAAACTCAATCACTCTGGCTGTGGTTCTTTTAGCTCTCTGGCTGTTTCTGCTGCTGTTCTGTTCGTACCGGTCAGATCTGGTCTGCATGGTTCTCTGGGCTGTGCGTGCTAGCTCCGCTGTTTGCTGATACTCACTGTATTCAGCTGCGTGGTGTACACGCCGTATCAGATTAGTATTAGTGTTAAATGTCTTTGTCTTGGTCTCCGCGAGAGACACTGATTTTTACTAATTTTACAGATGTTACAAACTGTCCTGGATGAGTCTGAGTCACATACGGTAACAAACTGCCAGACGGACGATGTTTTCTTTCCTCACATGCGGTGAACGCTTGAACTGTTATTGCGAAGCCACTGCTTTAGTTAGTCTGTTGAAAATGAAAGAGTATGTATTTCCACCTAGTGGTTCAGATAGGAATTGCAGGGACCTGGCCAGAGGGGCTTTCTTAGCAGGGCTCCTCTCCCTGGATGAAATGCTAGCCGATTGCTGATCACATATTTTGATTAAAAATCGGTCAATACCGATACGTGGCCGATCGATCCTTCCATCTCTAGTCAAGATAACGTTGAGAACAAAGAAATGCCTTTTTTTCACAACTCGATTAATCATGGAGTAGCTGCACTCAGCTTCTGTGCCAGCTGTTTGTGGATGTTTCACCTCAGTAACGTGACCTGACATGGATGTATGCCACAGTGTGGCAATCTTACTTTCCCTGTTGTAGTTATTTTGAGCAGCCAAGCCGTGCGGTAATGGGCGCTAATAACTCTGAATGTTTTTCATTATTACAAAAAACACAGATTTTTGCAAGGCAAGGCTCTGTGGAACTCCTAAAGAGAACACTTGGTTCTCAAATGCTTTAAACAGTCCAGAGGAGTGCTGACTAGCACTGTTGCCTGAGTTAAAGGGAGGCTTGTAAGTTAAGCTATGCTCTTGTGAGAAAACACTCTAATGTTAGCGTTTATGCTGCCTTTAAGAGTCATTATTGGACCCTCAGTAGATAAATGTGCCATAGGCTGTAATTAAACTAATGAATTAATTAAATTAATCTCATTCATTTTCAGGCTGCCTTTTTTCCCCCCCTTTGAGTCTCTGACCCCCAAAATGTCCATGTGTGGGCATACTAATTTTCCATGCGGGATCTGATGTGGTGCGAAGTTGAACGAAGGCCGTTCAGCCTGTTCTATGATGTGAAATGTTAAAATGTTTTCAAAGCGTGAACATAACATGACCTCCACTTTTTCTATGTTTGCAGTTAAGGCAACATTACAATGCAGTGCAAGGATTCAATGGATCTTTTAATCTTGCCTTGTGAGCTTGCCTTTGTTTACCTCCCCCAGCTACTCTAACAGCATGAACCTAAAAATGAGGTATATATCAGTAACCCTGACTAGGGCTGGGCGATAAAACGATAACGATAATTATCATAAAATACTGTTTCCTTGATAGAGCTATAAGACGTAGCAGATAGAAAGTCGATAGAATTAAGTTCTGTCTATGTTTTGAGAGACAACACGAACAGCCAATGGGAATAGCGCCGCCCCCAACCAATCAGGTGGCTGAACTAGATTTCCAGCCACTTCATGTTTGGTTGAAACACACAGCGCAGAGTGTAGAAAACGTTAACTACTACTAAAAGAAAAGAAATAATCTTGTCGTGTCAATAATCTTAAAATAATCTGCTAAGACAGGAACAAGTAAGCAGGTGCTGTCTTGCTGCTGTGTTGTTGAAGCTCTACGGGATGTTTGTGTTTCAAGTGCTCGGGTATAGCAGTTTTACTGTTTGTTGTGATCATCTCCACTGTACTTCCACAACTAAATAAATAAAGAGCCAACAACAGCCTGCTTAACACAGTGTCTGTGTGCGAATACTGTTCATACTAATACTGCCCCATATATATATATATATATATATATATATATATATATATATATATATATATATATATATATATATATATATATATATTGTGTGTGTGTGTGTATGTATGTTTAATTTATTTAAAATACAGTTATGTATTGTTCTATAGTACATTTGATACAAAATAAATCAGGATAAAAAGCAATTTAACAAAATTTGTACATTTTGATATCTTCACTACTCACTTAAAGTAAAAGAAAATAGTGATTTTATTTATATTGTGATATATATAGATATCGACTGATATGAAAAAAAGTTATCTCTTAATCATTGAACATATTTAGTTCTTTTTTAGTTCTATATATTAAGCTGTTTATATATATATGATGCAAGCAAGAGTCTGATGCAAGCAATTAAGAGTCTTGTTAACATAGTAACAGTATGATGTAAAATTTTGTAGAAAGATTTGTTTTGGATTCTGGGAACCCATCGGCCAGACACATCCATCACATCAGCATTCCAAGACCATAAACACTGTAGCAGCATTAAAATATTTACCGGACATTGCTTGCATCATAAAATACCAACACAGATCATCAACAACAAAAAAATCCCTGCACCTGAATTTAAAGTGTATTTCACATACCAAGCAGAAACAATGTAAAACAGCTGTTTCAAATTTTGACCAGAATGTACTAGTACAAGAATTTTGCATCTGTTTTTTTTCACAGAATGTAGTTAGTATCTTGCAAGTTTACATAACTCTGAATGCAAGCACAATGTATGTACTTTTATTTATATATATATATATATATATATATATATATATATATATATATATATATATATATATATATATATATATATATATAACAACTACATTCACATGACATTGTAACCAAAAAAAAATAAAATAAAAATAATATATATATATATATATATATATATATATATATATATATATATATATATATATATATATATATATATACACATATATATATATATATATATATATACATTTTTTTTTTTTGTTACAATGTCATGTGAATGTAGTACCAGTGTAGTAAGAAGTTTGAAAGTATGTAAAATAAGCAGTTGCATATAAAGATTTGCATGTGAGTAAGCCAGGAGAATAGCTCTAGTGTTTTTTACATCTATTATATAATAAGTTATTTACAGTTATTTGATATTCATTGTCTCTAAATAACTGAAACCAGCAAGGCCTCACCAAAATGCATCAATGCTGCTGATGTAAATAACTTTCACACACATTTCTTAACAAAAGAACAACTAATATTAGTTTGTATTTAAAAAAAAAAATCTAAATGATTCTCTTGCAGTTGCAAAGACAAATACTCCACTGATGCAAGTACCTCTGGATTAAAGAGCAGTGACTGCTTCAATATTTGGTATTGTGTGGTTTGTTTCAGCATTTGCTTTCACATGCTTATTTGTGGTGCCCTTCAATATACTTTGTTTAAGTTGGTTGTAGAACCACTGTAAGTCCTGGCTGTCCTCTGGCCAGCAGAGATATCTCCTGGTTTGAATGTAGGTTCTGATGGGTTCATACTTCATCAGTCTGTACTGTGGTATGTTTTCAACAAGCAGCACCAACAAGACGTCCTTGACCTCCTCTAGCATCTTGCTCTGGGCTAGCGTGAAAGCCTCCAAGCACCAGCCGTCCTTGAGGAACTCTCGGGAGACCACGCACAATACTTTCTTACTGTTCCAGACAGCGTTCCGCATGTTGGATAGGTGGTCCTCCCCTGGTAGGAAGTCTCGTGCCTCAAAACAGCAACGGAAATTGTTCTGTTCCGAGAACTGTATGTCTAGTTTCTTCAACAGTGTCTTCTCCACCCATCCGAAGTCATTGGAACTAAAGCACACATAGATATCATACAAGAAGCCGTCGTCGGCAGGTGACTTTGAACTTCCCTCCACCAACCTGATGATCACCTCCCTGTAAAGCTTGAAGCAGTAGCCGCGTAGACGAACAAAAACTATAGTGCCGGCGATTATTAGTAAAATTAAAACCGTGCAGCAGATGAACAGCGCAAGCCGCAGCCTCTCAACAGTCTCCTCATCGTCCATGTCCTCGCAAAGCGTGGTGTGAATAACAGGGACGCCACGCCGCTCTATGGGAAACTCACACATCAGATCCTCAACGTTGCCATCGATTTTGGTTTCGTTATGCGTCTCGTTTAGCCACATTTGGAAGTCTCTCAAGCTGCAGTCGCAAATGAAGCGGTTCCCACTTAAACTGATTGTACTGAGGGAGCTTAAAGCCTGAGGGTCAACCGAACCGAGATGATTGTACGCAAGGTCAAGTAGTCTCAGACTTTCAGGGAATATGCCATTTGGTATATAGGTCAGGGAGTTGAAGGATAAATCTAAGTAATGTAAAGAAGTGAGCCCTTTAAAAATGTTCTTGGGAATTGAATGCATGTCGTTGTTCTGGAGGGAAAGAATTTTCAGCTGGTGAAGGTTATCAAACACGTCGAGACACTTTCCTTGTGACCAGCTGTTTGGTAAGCCAGTCAGTCGCAGATTAAGGACTTGCAAATTGTTTGTAGGTGCCACAGAATAGTTACTATTGTGCACACACCATAATAAAGTGTTATCTTCGATGTTGAGCCTTTCCATTTGCGGGAATTCTACCAATATAGAATAGAGTTCCTCAGCATTGCTTAACCTGTTGTAACCCAAATTCATGATGGTGACATTTCTCGCAGCTCTTGCAAGTTCATACAAGTTCCTAATTTTGTTATTGTCCATGAGAAGTGCCTTAAGCTGTGGAAGTCTTGCCAATGTGTGCACGTTTTGTAAGGAATTTTCCTTCAGATCTAGGTAAAATAAGTTAGGCAGTCCGCTAAACGAGTTTCTCATGAGTATTCTTAGGTTATTGTAGGATAAGTCAAGCACCTCAAGGCTTTGTAAATTCATAAATGTTGTTGAATCGATTTTATCCAGGAGGTTATATGATAAATTTAGCATCTTAAGATGTAAAAGTCCCAGAAACGCATTACGTTCAATTCTGTTGATAGAGTTGGAAGCTAACGAGACTTTCACCAGACCTGACAAGTGACCAAATACAGAATACTTTAGAGCAAAGATGGAACATTTTGACAGATCAAAAATTTGAATTCCGCTGTCTGATAGGTCCTTAAAGGTAGCCTTGTCCGGGTCTTTCATATTTTCGAACCCCACTGACATGCCCATGCTGCTGCTTTGACTGAGAACAAGCTTAAGGATTTTGGTTCCTCTGATCGCTTTGAAGAACAGCACAGCCATGTCAACGCTGAAGCTATTTAGGGACAAGTCAAGCACAGTTATAGACATGTTCTTGAATGGGTTTCCACATTGGTTCCACTTGGGCCAAAAATGATCCATGTCGGTCAGCTTGATATTGGTCAGTTTAAGGAGAGTGAAGTGTTTCCCTTGGAAAGCAAATAGATCTTCCTCACATATGCTGTTGATCCAGTTGTGAGAGAGATCCAACACGTGGAATTTGGTCATGTTGAAAAAGAAATCAGCAGGCTGGATCCTTTCGATATTGTTAGTGTCTAGTATAAGCGTCTCCAGCGACTCTAAAGGTTTCAAGTAGTCACCTGACAAAATAGAGCCATTTAAACTGCACTGGATGAGGTCAAGTGTCTGAAGGTTGAACAGTCCGTTAAATGCTCCTGGCTCCAGTCGTAGAAAGTGGTTGAAACCCAGATTGAGTTCTATCAGATTGGACAGTCCACTGAAGGCATTATTCTTTACTACAAGTTGTGTTTCCTGTTGTTTAAATACAATGATCTGTAGAGCTTCCAAACCAAAGAAGGAATTCTCATTAATTTCACTAATGTAGTTTAGACTTAGATCCACATAAGTGATGTCATTGGGTAGTGGTGGCACTTCATGAAGGTTTCTCCGTCCACAGAAAGCACTTGTGTCTTTAAAAAAGCATGCTGAATAACTGTGTGCAGCCTGTAGACAGGCGTAGAGCTGAAGAAGGAGCACAGTGAAGATGAGCCTGTTTGTCATTGCTGAGATACCTGGAAAGAATTATTTACACTTTGAGGTTACAGGTTTTATGATGCTAATAAATGATCACAAATCAAGTATGACAAGCTATATAAGCAAAAGATGCTGAATATTTTAACTAAATATGGGCGCGACTATGGCCCACACACTATTTTCTTCAGTGACATTTATTAGTTAATTTTCATTTTTCTATTGAAATACATATGGTTAAGAAAAATTCCACCAATCATTCTCAACTTCGTTGTAATTAAGTTCTTCAGACTCACTAATAAAAATCTTTATATTTGGTTGATGTAAAATGCTACATTCTAGAGAAATGTAAATTCTATGTCATAGAAAGCCGTTATATTGTTTTGATCATGCTGCCTGTTGCCTAAGATTTTGTATTGGCAGGAATCTTGCGATACAATATGCATCTTGATACAGCGGTCACGATTCAATATATTGTGATATATTGTGATACTGCAAGCTGAGTGATTATATCGTGAATTTTTTTTTTTTTAAATCCTCTATATGAACAAGTTTGCTGATGCTTACAAGAGCTTTGTGCCTTTGTGCTACTTGTTATTGTTTGAGTGGAGCTGAATATGGATTACGACACTTAGAAACTACGACGCATATAAACTGTTAATTACTAATCGATTTTTAAGAATAGAATAGAATACACTAGAATTACACCACTAAACAACATATTACGATATTCGATATTTTAATATTTTCTTACACCCCTGCTGACGCCTGAGACCTTGTTCTGGCAATTAGAAAAAAATATTTTGGTGAAAAACATCTTTTTAAAGACGAATTAATAATGTTGTAAGGCAAAACAGTCCCCAGGGACCTTTATCAACAAATCATGTAAAACCTTGGAAGCAATGTGTAGGTTCACTGGTCATTTCCAGATTTTGTATAAAAAGGGCTGAACGCTGTTGTGTACCGTAGTTCAAGTAACTCCTAAGCTATACTAAGATTTTTGCTGAGAATTGTCCTGAGATTCACTGAAAGTTTCGCTTTTAGACTTCCTTTTAAGATTTCACACATGTTGATAATGAATTAAGAACCAAATGTCTGTTCTCCATTTGTCATATTATATAACTTTACTGTGAGTCATGTATTCCTGTGTTATTCCTTCATGACACAGTCTGGATATTCATGCTAATTACAATACATGCACGGAAATGATGGCAGTTTAGCCCGTTTTAGTTTGTTTTTACAAACCTGGTGAATTAGCTAACTTGACCCAAGAAAGCGGTACCAACATCTAGCTTTCAGAACATCTTTAACAGTTTAAACATAGTTTTCTTTAATTGCAAGCTGTGTCACCCACATAGACCCTATTTTTATGTATTTATTTACTTATTTTTACAACATTCAAACATATTAATGCCTCTAAAGATTAATAACTAGTAGAAACACTTCTCTGATTAGGACTGACGAGCTGTATTGTTTCTTACCTAGTTAATTATTCTCTCGATCAGAATCTTGATCTTCCCCGTTAGAGCTCAGTTGATCATGCTCGGTAACTATGAGAAGCACATGTACGAGGCTTCCTAGGACACATCCATTCAGATCTGCGCAAGAGAGAGAGAGAGAGAGAGAGAGAGAGTATGAAGAATGTTCTCTGTGTGTTCAACGTTGCGAAATCCTTCATTGCTCCTCCCAAGGCACCCTTTGGCTCCCTCAGTGTTCTCTATTTACATGTTTCGCAGTGGGCTGGATACAAAACTGCGCTCTCAGTGTCAGCCTAAGGCGAGTGCTGACAAAGGAGTTTCATTTATTCATTCCTATTTTATTCAGATTTTGTGAATCAGATGCAAATGTGACTCATGTAATGTTGGGTCACACGTGGAGCTGACAGTAGTGTATGTGATTGTGTAAATTTGAGATGGTGTAATGTGTGTATTAGATCTCCTCTTTGACTGTCTGTGAGCACCATGATGTACCAAGTTCTTGTATTATATATATATATATATATATATATATATATATATATATATATATTTTGCTGTATTATAATTTTTTAAGACCTGCTAATGTGGTTTAAGGCTCTAAACCTCTATCTCTTAAACTTAAACACGTTGTTTTTGTTACAGTTGGTACATGTACATGGTTTCTGTTCTGACTGGCTGACCATGAATCAGTGATAAGCTGTTGTAGGCTAAACAGGGTCTATATTTCGCTTTATATTTGTTTAATCTGCACACTAGTGTTTTTATTTAGGAGCACAATGATGTGTAATATTAATGTGCTGTCTGTAGGCTTGTAATCAAATCAACATATGGGCTATAAAAACTGAGAAGGGCCAACCATCCAAATAATACCTTCTCTGGGTGGCCCTGTGGTGGCCTCTGGTCTTCTATGGTCTTCACTCAGTAATTCTAAACCTATGTATCTGTAGGGTAGGCCTTTTTGATAAAAAGCAGATTAGTAGGTATGTGAATTGTAGCCTAAATACAAGATTTCACCAGCAAAGCATCAAATAGTATCAGCGTTCATAAATTGGAAATAATAATAAATAAATTACGGCAGAATAAACTGAATTCAAGGGTCCACATGACCTCACTTCAGAACACAACTAACTGCACTGCGTTCCTTGTGGCTTTTGAGGCTTAAAGGGCAAAGATGCCTCAGAAATCATACCTGGAAGCACTTTTAACTTATCAGACAGCATTTGTCATGAATCATATTAAGTGTAGCAGTGTTTATTCACTACTGCTAGTCTTTGGTAAGGTATACTGAAACTGGGAGCCCACAGTCTCAGACCTGTTTGGCAGTGAAGAGAAACACAGGCACTGCTGATGGCCTGGGTACTGCTAGGCAGAGGTTGTCTGGCATGGGCGTGAAGTTGATCTGGGATTCATTAAAGCCTTAGCGTCTTCATGCGTGATTCCTAAACACTTCACAACCAATGCTAGTGACCCCCTCAATGTTTTTTATAGTCAAAGGCCTATAATCACACATTTTATCACAGCTGTGTGCTGCTACTGGGCTTCTGCTTCAGGAGATACTGAATGTGGTAATGGAAAAAATGTTTGAGGTAAAATGGCTTGTTTTAAAGAAGCTTTCTTCACAATAGTGATGGAAACCAGGAGCCACCATGTTTACAGCACAAATATAGCTATTGTATTTGTTAACTGTAACCACCAATGTCATACATGGAAGCACAGTCTTCTGAGGTAAACTGGAAAACTTTTGTTTTAGTCTGTTTCAAGTCTGCAATACATTTTATTTATATATATATATATATATATATATAGACTTTATTTACAGGTTATGCATTTTACTGTGTCAGTTTGCAACATTGGCGGTCCCCTTTAAAATTAGGCTGGTTGTGAAATGAAGATAGTATTGATCTTAAGGGTGATTTTGATGTGTGTTTGATGACTCGTTCAGAAATACAGACTACTCAAACCTTGACAGGTTTGGGTTCAGCTTAAGGTAAACATACAAATAGCCAATTTCCCAGCTGTGAGCTAACATGACGTAATAACAAAGCGCTTGGTAAAATATTTACTCACGAAATAAGGTCAGGGAAATTGGCACCAGCTCCTGGAGAGGTCACATGTCTTCTCAGCAAGCAGCCTAAGCTCTCACATCATAAAAAAAGAATTAAAGCACTGATTTTGAGCATAAAACATAATGATTGCTGATTATTTGCCGGTTTTCCTAAACCACCTGAAATAGTACAGCAGGGACCAGGAGTGTTGTATTTTGTGCAGCTGATCTGTTCACTGGTGATGGATTTAAAATCTAATATTATGTTGAGTAAACAGCCGTAGTGTTAATGGCAAGCAGCTTTGTGGAGTTGATTGGTGTTGCTGGTTAATCCACAGGACAGTAAATTAAGACCAAACAACAGCTATTGTGTAACACCTTGGTCCTGAAGTCAAACCAACCACTAACAGACAAGTTTGTTTTCTTGTTAGTTTGTAGAATTACTGCCTTGATAGCAGCTAATCTTACAATTTAGTTGAAAATTGCTCTTAACAATCATCACATCCAACACATGCTGTGATTTTCACCTCCTGCCTTCCGTCTGGATTTCAAACGTCATTTAAGTTGTGCAACCAGAAGCAACCCATCGTGTGCTGAAATTTCATTGTGTGTCATCACGTGTGAAAAAGGGGAAATACCTCCTTGAGTGATGGTGAGCTCAGCTAATCTTGGGTTTTTAAATAGCCCTTCAGTGTGTGGTTACTTTAAAGCAGTGTGTCTTAATCTGGTTTCTGGTGACTCAGTTTTAGCTGTTCCCCATCCCAACTTGTCTGATCCGACTCATGGAGGGTTTGGTAATCAATTAATCATGAGTAGTTGTAGTACTGTGGGTTGCCAGGAGCAGGTTTGAGAAACACTTTACAGGAACTATGCATTAAAAGCTGTTAAGGCTTCTGAAGGCCTGTTCTCCTACAAGTTATATGTAAATTCCATGATTAATGGACAAAATGGAAATTACTTTAAATACATTAGTGGAATTATTTTATTTTTTATTTCTTTCTTTTAAATAAACCCTAATTTAAATCAAACACTATTAGAAATTGTATAGAGTGAAAATAGCTTATTTTAGCTATTGTTAAAGGACTGTTCTTGATGCAGTGCTATCTGAGCAATCATAGATTACAGGTGTTACAGAAATTCATTTGGATTTTTTCTTTTTTTTTGAATATCACAGTTTACATGCAAAATTTCCTGGCAGACAGTGAATCATTGTGTGTTGTGTTTAACCCTCTGACCACTAGATGGCAGTGTTGTAATCCTTTTTTTTAAAACTCCATTCCAACATTAACAAGCAGCACAAGGCTGCAATGCTATTGTAAGCATTGGCAAACCTGTTCGTATAGTGGTGTGTATCGCGGTATATTGAAATATTGAAATGTGACCGCTGTACTACAATAAGTATTGTATTGCCAGGTTCCTGCCAATACACAGCCCTAATCTTTATTAAGGAACTATCAATATTTTGGCCTATTGTTTCGTGATGTTCCTTTTTTTACAACCAAATATCAAAAACATATTGGAACAGTGTGGAAAATGCGTGAAAAATAATAAAATGCAGTGTTTCTTACAGTTACTTCACTTTTATTTCATTGCAGACAGTATAAACCCAGGATACTTAATGTGCATGGCTTCAACTTCATTTCGTTTGTTAATATACATCCATGTCTGCATTTCTTCTTGCAACACATTTTAAAAATAGTTAGGACATTAAAGCTTTTACCACGTTTCAGTGTTGCAATTATACATTTAAGAGTTAACCAAGCGATGGTATGTTTATTATATTTTGTCCCATTCTTCCTGCAATCCTTTCCTGCATTTTTTTATTATTTTATTTTATTTATTTTTTTTGTCGTGCCATATGTTGTTTTAGGATCTTAACATATTTTTCTGCATTAATGCTGCAGCACAAATGTAAATTACATTTGCCAAGTGTATTGATGCTACCCAATGCCATAACAATAACAATAACAGAACCTGGTTTTTGGGCTCGTTGCTGATAACAATATGGATGCTCCTTTTTTCATCTTTGGTCCGGAGCACACAGTGTATATTTCTTCCAAAAAAAAAATAAAAAAATCTAAAAAAGATCTAAATGACTAATACGTCTGATCACAGTATATGTTTCCACTGTGTGATAGTCCCTTCCATGTGTATATATCAGTAATTTTTGAATGATCCAGTTCCATCTGAAGGAATCAGAGATCGCAGGTGTTCAGATTAGGCTTCCATCCTTTACACACTGAAATTTCTTTCAATTCTGTGACTCGTTAATGATGTTATTCTCTAGGGCTGTGTATTGGCAAGAACCTGACGATACGATGCGTATCATGATACAGCGGTCACGATTCAATATATCGTGATATATTATGATACTGCAAGCAAAGAGATATATTGTGATTTTTCAAATCTTACTATTAAAACACTCCACCACTATATAAACAGGCTTGTCAATTCTTACAATAGCATTGCGCCCTTGTACTGCTTGTTAATGTTGGAGTGGAGCTGAAAATGGATTACAACACTGCCATCTAGCGGTCCGAGGTTTAAACACAACACACAATGATTCACTGCCTGCCAGGAATCTTTGTATCGATGCTGTGTTTTTGAGAATCGATACAGTATCACCAAACAAAATATCCCGATATTCGATATTTTTGATATTTTATTACACCCCTATTATTCAATGTAGAGGGGGAAACATGCAAATCCTCTTCTTATCTGTCCTTGAGAATCATAGCTTTTAAACATTTCAGTGATTTTTCTCATGCATTTGTTAACAAACTGGTGCCCGTTTTGGCTTCTCAAAGACTCCAAACCTTTTGTGGCTACTGCTTTTGTACCAAATCATGATTACAATCATTCTGGTCCTTTACAGACACATCAATGTAACTACTGCTTGTTAAAGTTGAAGCAGAAAATGAAAATATGATGTCACATATCACATGTGCGTTCCATACACTCACATTCCTCTGATCGTCAGACACTGTTGAAATTTGGAAAGCATTGGCCATTGATACTAGCTGCCCGTGCCAGGCCTCAACAGTTTACCATCTTTTTTAGGCTAAGGCTGGAATGAACAAAGGACAACATGAACAAAGTAGATGGCCGGGTAACATGACATTACCAAACAAAGAACAAGAATATGGTTGTAAGTGTATCAGGCAGAACCATACAGCACAGCAGTGACAGATGTTGTGTAGGAATGCTCCCAGCACAGGCGTACCACTAGTTTCAGTGAAGCGTGTTGGAGCCAAAGATAAGCGGATTGTTTAGAGTGCTGCTGTTCCGCTGGGCCTTGGCTCCCTTCATTTACACTCGGAACGTTTCCCTCTGCTTCAGCGCAGGTGACTAAAGCCTGCAAGATCTTGTTCACATGCGCATGCAGACTCATACTAACATAATATTATTGTAGGCCTGTATGGTAATTGTACTTATGCTGTGGCATTTGGGCATGCTTTGTCACAAGGCTTTATCAAGACGTGTCTGCCCACATGGCATTTCAGATTTTGTTTCACTGTAGGCTCTGACCTTTTTCAGATCTATATTATTTCTTCTGCTCGAGTTTCTCTGTGGCCCTTCTTTTTAATGCTGCCCTGTTTTCTTGCTGCTTCTGCCTTTATCCTTTTTCTCCCCTTCCTTTGCCTTTTACTTCTAGACACATGCTTTAATCTCTTTAAAGCAGGCTTTCTTTGCACCTGTTGCAAGCAGGTAGATCCCAGTGGTCGATTCTTTTTGCTCCAGCGTGTGTGTTGAATCTAGTTATGGGCACAAAAGCGAAAAAACGTGAAAGTTTGAGCGCTGTGGCCACATTTTCAATGGGTCTTGTGATGAGAATTGCTTTTCTACACACATGATGGATTTTATGGGAGTCTGGGGGGAAAAAGATTAAGTTGAGAAGGCCTGTGTGTATGTGCTGTAACACAGTAATATGTAAGTCAATGGAAAGCCCTTCAGGTTAGTAATGCAAGTAGGGTTTACTTAGATATACTCACAGGTTACTTTCCTACCTTGTCTGTGTACGGTTATATGCTGCAGCTGATGTTACATTTTGTGTTTGCCATCCTCAGCACTTTGTTACTGATCGGTATCTGACCACAGGATCATCTCTTGTCCAAGTATTACTAGCAATGAGACGTATGTAACACCCCAGTTACAGCTGTACAATACAATACATATTGTGATACAGCAGTCACGATTCAATATATCACGATTTTTTAATCCTACTATCAAAACACCACTATATGAACAGGTTTGTCAATGCTTACAATAGCCCTGCGCCCTTGTGCTGCTTGTTAATGTTGGAGTGGAGTGGAAAATGCTTTCCAACACTGCCATCTAATGGTCAGAGGCTGAAACACAACACACAATGATTCACTGTCTGCCAGGAATCTGTGTATCCTGTGTTTTTAAGAATCGATACAGTATCACAAAACATAATATCCCGATATTCGATATTTTCGATATTTTCATTTACCTCTAAGTTGTACCAGTGCTGTATATTAGTGGGCGATTATACCAGTTAATCTGGCATACTGGTTGAAAATCTTCTTAAGGCATTAGTTTTCTCATTTTAGTTATACTGGTCTGCAAATAAATGGACATAACATCATATAAAACCCAGTAAGGGTTGGTGGAACCCATGTAATTGGCAGTAAATGGCAGTGCAGCATGGGTGTTTCTGATAAAGTGCTGTATAAATTCAATGTTGGTAATGAAGTAGAGTTGGAAGTACAAGGTATGTGGTTCTAGTAGAGAGCATAGCTCAGTTATTGTTTATATTGCTTCATTTTAGTCCTGGAATAAACTTACAGGGGCCATAAAATGCATTTCTTCAGTTTTTTAAACTGTTCTCTGATGTCTATACAGAAGGTATGGAACTTTGTTTGGGGTAAAAAAGTTCTAATGTGGTTTTACACACCAATTTACAGCTTATATATAGTGTGTTTATGAACATTTGAATAAACTGCACTTGGATCGGCTGGTTTGGATGCAGCATATCTAATCGTACGCAAACAGGAAAATAAAATTACCCTTGACTTTAATGTAATGTGAATTAAAGCTTCAATTTAAAATGGTCTGACCTTCACTGTCAACGAGGATGAAATCATACGGTACGGCTGCTACCTACAGGTTGCTGCTGGGTTTGTGAAGGTTGCTAAGGGGGTTTGAGAAACTGTCCAGCGTCAAATGTTCAAAGCAAACTAACAAATTCAAATTAAAGATGCCCAGGATCAGCGTCAAGATGTTGACACTTAGGTTGGCTTCCTGTTCACAAGCCTGTTTTGTGAATTTTCAGTTCCTTTGAATGGGGACACAGCTTTTAAGGTGGAACTGAACGTTAGATTAAGATGTAGAACAGGAAGCCGATTTAAGCTTTTTTTAAACTGAAATGAACAATGTTTTAAAATTCTTGATAAGGGTATGAAAAGTGCTGACATCCCCTTCACAGCCTTGAAAGTACTTTTCTGTGCAATCCGCCAGCACCTGGGCAAACTGTAGAGTTTAAGGTGTAATGGAACGTTTTGATTAAAAAGCTAACACACCTTTTATAAAAATGAACATTCGCTCCGGCTAAGAGATGATTGGAAATGGTATGAAAAGTGCTGACATCCTTTTTCCAGCCTGAAAGGTTTGATTCCTGTGCATATAGTCAGTCATTGCTCTGAATTCATTGTCGTTATTTCTGCTGAGCTGGAACTTGACCTGCTATATGTACATTTTTGGGGCCATCATTTTGTTGGGACTGTAACGTAACACTCTAGGATTTTGGAAATGGCTCATTTACTGCCCTCTTTCTTTTAAATTTGTGAATGACGATGTAGACAGCAGTGTTTGAGGTTCACAATATATACAGGGGTTGGACAATGAAACTGAAACCACAATATTTTATTAGTATGGTGTAGGGCCTCCTTTTGCGGCCAATACAGCATCAATTGGTCTTGGGAATGACATATAGAAGTCCTGCACAGTGGTCAGAGGGATTTTAAGCCATTCTTCTTGCAGGACAGTGGTCAGGTCACTACGTGATGCTGGTGGAGGAAAACGTTTCCTGACTCGCTCCTCCAAAACACCCCAAAGTGGCTCAATAATATTTAGATCTGGTGACTGTGCAGGCCATGGGAGATGTTCAACTTCACTTTCATGTTCATCAAACCAATCTTTCTCCAGTCTTGCTGTGTGTATTGGTGCATTGTCATCCTGATACACGCCACCGCCTTCAGGATACAATATTTGAACCATTGGATGCACATGGTCCTCCAGAATGGCTCGGTAGTCCTAGGCAGTGACACGCCCATCCAGCACAAGTATTGGGCCAAGAAAATTCCATGATATGGCAGCCCAAACCATCACTGATCCACCCCCATGCTTCACTCTGGGCATGCAACAGTTTCTCCATGAGACTGATGTAACCAGTCATTAAGAACAGAAGTAACAAAATTTGAATACTTGTGGCCTTGCTTAGCATGCGATAGATATCAGGTGCTCCCTTTATTTATACATTCATTTAAGGCCTTTAAAAGAAGCTCATGTTAGGGCTGTGTATTGGCAAGAACCTGGCGATAAAAGACATATCGTGATATATTGAGATTTTTTAAATCCCTCTATAAAACACACCACTGTATGAACAGGTTTGCCAATGCTTATAATAGCATTGCATCCTTGTGCTGCTTGTTAATGTTGGACTGGAGCTGAAAATGGATTACAACACTGCCATCTAGTGGTTTTTACACAACACACAGTGATTCAATGTCTGCCGGGAATCTGTTTAATGACACTGTGTTTTTGAGAATCGATACAGTATCACAAAACATATGCCGATATTCAATATTTTGATATTTTCTTACACCCCTGGCTCATAAAAGTGCTTTGTTGCCCAGTCATTGAATGTAATCTAGCTTATACAAACATATTAGCCCAAACTATCCTTGAGCTCAAGCACTGCCACCACAAGAGCCAGTGCTGATTCCTAGAAAGAAAAATACAAAAAGGTAAACAGCATAAGCAGAAGACCTAGTTGTACCTAGCCAGCGTTCATACAAAAATAATACAATGCATTTTGATAAGTATTTAGATCAGTGCTCACTTAATAGGTTCACATTGAGATGATGTTTGGACGGCCAGTACAAGTAGGACAGAAGAGCCTTGACTCCTGTCTTCTATGCATCTTGAAGGATGGCTGGTCAAGTCAAGTTGTATTTGAAGTTCCAAGGGCTGAAGGTACAGATTGACGTTTGACCATTGCCGTAAGGTAGGGAGGGGTTAGTCCAGTCTTGGCTTCGTAGGCAAGCATCAACGTTTTAAATCTTAAGAAATCCAGTGAAGGGAGTGCATTTAAGTGTGTGCAGGGAATCTGAGGCTGCCACCGTTCACTTCAAAGCTCTAAACGTGTTGAACATCAAATAAACGGCATTACTCACCGCTGCCCTCATTAAATTAACATCAGTCACTGCGACCACCTTAAGGCATTATATTCCACTCAGATACTAGAAGTGCTGTAGTTTTTGCAGGACCCATTACGTGCCCCAGTAAATGCGTTCTCTGCTTTCTTTATTTACATATGCGTTACAAATGCAACTGATAAGAACACATCCAATTCAAACTGCTTTGGTGTCAACATAAAACAGTGACAGATAACAATTGTGGGAACAGCTGCAGCCTGCCTAAATAACTACAACCAAATAACTGAGATCATGTAATAATTGTAACAGACCATATCCTTGTTTACTCACATCTGGAAACTGGAAACTGTATATACAACATTGAATAATGAAAATTCAGTACATAGAACTATATATACAGGGGTTGGACAATAAAACTGAAACACCTGTCGTTTTAGTGTGGGAGGTTTCAGGGCTAAACTGGACCAGTCTGGTGGCCGATCTTCATTAATTGCACATTGCACCAGTAAGAGCAGAGTGTGAAGTTCAGTTAGCAGGTAAGACACAGTTTACTCAAAATATTACAATAACACAACATTATGGGACATACCAGAGTTCAAAAGAGGACTAATTGTTGGTGCACGTCTTGCTGGCGCATCTGTGATCAAGACAGCAAGTCTTTGTGATGTATCCAGAGCCACGGTATCCAGGGTGATGTCAGCATACCACCAAGAAGGACCAACCACATCCAACAGGATTAACTGTGGAGGAAGAGGAAGCTGTCTGAAAGGGATGTTGGGTTCTAACCCGGATTGTATCCAAAAAACATAAAACCACAGCTGCCCAAATCACAGCAGAATTAAATGTGCAGCTCAGCTTCTCCTGTTTCCACCAGAACTGTCCGTCAGGAGCTCCACAGGGTCAATATACACGGCCGGGCTGCCATAGCCAAACCTTTGGTCACTCGTGCCAATGCCAAACCTCGATTTCAATGGTACAAGGAGCGCAAATCTTGGGCTGTGGACAATGTGAAACATGTATTGTTCTCTGATGAGTCCACCTTTACTGTTTTCCCCACATCCGGGAGAGTTACGGTGTGGAGAAGCCCCAAAGAAGCGTACCACCCAGACTGTTGCATGCCCAGAGTGAAGCATGGGGGTGGATCAGTGATGGCTTGGCCCAATACTTGTGCTAGATGGGCGCGTCACTGCCTAGGACTACCGAACCATTCTGGAAGACAATGTGCATCCAATGGTTCAAACATTGTATCCTGAAGGCGGTGCCGTGTATCAGGATGACAATACACCAATACACACAGCAGGACTGGTGACAGATTGGTTTGATGAACATGAAAGTGAAGTGGAACATCTCCCATGGCCTGCACAGTCACCAGATCTAAATATTATTGAGCCACTTTGGGGTGTTTTGGAGGAGCGAGTCAGGAAACGTTTTCCTCCACCAGCATCACGTAGTGACCTGACCACTGTCCTGCAAGAAGAATGCCTTAAAACCCCTCTGACCACTGTGCAGGACTTGTATATGTCATTCCCAAGACCAACTGACTCTGTATTGGCCGCAAAAGGAGGCTCTACACCATACTAATAAATTATTGTGGTCTAAAACCAGGTGTTTCAGTTTCATTGTCCAACCCCTGTATATACATAATATTGATATTAATAACTGAATCATAAGCCTGCATTGGAGTTTCCTCAGCTGGCCCTGGAGCTGCTGTTATTGAGAGAGTTGAGTATATTGAGTATGTTATTGTCCGAAGGGCTTTGTGATAGCAGGGTCACCTTCACACTCATCTTCTTTTCAGTGTTATGCTGTGTGTGTGTGTGTGTGTGTGTGTGTGTGTGTATATATGTGTGTGTGTGTGCATGAAAGAACCTAAAAGAGAAGTATTTATCTGTGAGTGCGCGTGTGTGACGTTAGAGGAAAGGGGTTGCTTTCCACGCTGTGGTTTGATCCAGTGTTTGTGTGTACGTGACAAGTGTAGCAACTGTGCTAGTACGATCAGTCCACTCGTCCAACTGTTACATCAGAAAAGAGTGCAACTCAGCTGTGTGTGTGTTCCGGCTGCCTTTTTGTCAGTCAGGCTGTAGTTTTTCCTCATGTATATTTGACAGCATGTCCTCTACCTTTCTTTCTTTGGGTTTGTTGTGATTGGCCCGCACTCTGTCTATCTGTCTGTCTCTCTCTCTCTTCTTGCTCTCTCTTTCCATTCTCTTTATTGTGGGGTGTCAGAGAGGTGTGTAGCTCATGGTGTTGTGGTGGGAGCACATCATTGAGGCAGAAACAGAGCACACCTCGGCAGAACAAATCAATACACTGAGGAGTAAAAGAAGCACCCGGGCGCAGTCCTCATACATTACCATGCATTAGCCCCGCCGTTGTCCAATTCAAGAGTACGGAACCTTTCTAGCCTACTTTGAAATGGCACTTTGAGCCAGTGCTACAGCGTGGCTGGGAATGTTGTTCTTCCCCAGTGGACGAGATGGCCTAGATCGTCATGGCTGGGCTTTTGGATGCATACTCCGTGTAAACTGTGTTTACAAAATGAATAATTAAAAAAAATGTATCCAAAATGTCCATTCAGAGACTTTGACTTTGTCCACTTTAACACCTTTGGCAGGAGAACGGCCAAAAGGTGTTAAGAAAATATCGAATATCCGGATATTTTGTTTGGTGATACTGTATCGATTCTCAAAAACACAGTATCGATACACAGATTCCTGGCAGACTGTGTGTCATTGTGTGTTGTGTTTTTACCCTCTGACCACTAGATAGCAGTGCTGTAATCCATTTTCAGCTCCACTCCAACATTAACAAGCAGCACAAGGGTGCAATGCTATTGTAAGCATTGACAAACCTGTTCATATAGTGGTGTCTTTTAATAGCAGGATCTAAAAAAAAGCAGTATATCGCTTTGCTTGCAGTATCGCAATATATCACGATATATTGAATCATGACCGCTGTATCACAATATGTATTGTATCGTCAGGTTCTTGCCAATACACAGCCCTACAAGATGGTAATTTTGTTGATTTTCAAATGTAATATTTTAATAAAATTCCTATGTATATTGATTCCTGGCATACTTATTTAATTTGATTTTTTTCTCAAATGTCTTGTTTTACAACAAGTCCTCCCCCACCCTAAAACCCAGTGCTCACTCTATCAGTATAAAATTAAGTTTACATGTCACAAAGTGGCAAAAAGGGCCACCACATATCTTTAAAGTCCTCAAGCTTCCACGTAGCTATATCGATCAGTTTCTCCAATGCCAGGTTGCTGGACGCTTGTTTAATCCATTGGTTCATCTTGGGTCCCTCAGTGTCCTTCTAGTTCAGCGCGATCACAGGTTTGGCCTGTAATAGGCATAAACTCACAAGCCTCCTTCTTTTAGCAATCCCTCCAAAGCCTTTAGGAAAAATATGCAGTGAACAGAGTTTACAATCCGTGGGCATATCACATTTAGTCAAATGAGAAATAAATATAGTAACCTCCTTCAAAATCCTTAATAAATCTGGAGTTCAGTACATTACCATATACAATGAAGAAGAGTCCCCTTATCTGCACCACATTTAACACAGTCATCAGGAATATTGAATTGAAATGGTGAAGTTTTACAGGAGTCATATACAAATAACTATTTGTACCGTAACTGGTGTTAATAGTTTGCGTTTGTGCCAACAGGCATGAGTTGTTCCACCAGACACCAGAGATTTCTGTTTGCAAATCAGTCTTCCATGCTTGTAAATATGAAAAACTACTTTCTTTTATAAGTAAAATTAGAGATGGACCGATTGGTGTTTTTGAGGCCGATTCCGATTGCCGATCACCTGTCAGCACGATCGGCCGATAGCTGATACCAATTGAGGGCGGGGCTATATGACACGACAGGCTACATGTAGTTATTAGCGCAAGAAAGTCATGAAACATGGTCTAAACTGGTTTATTACCATTTTTAACAAACTCATATGAAACAGCATAATATTTTAACAAAAGTAACAGTAAATAAACAAAGTAAATCAAACAAATATCCCCAAATACTGTAATCATTACATTTAGACCCTTAATTTAAAACTAAAAAAGCTAATTAAATAAATGCAGTAAAAACTGTAATCATTAAACGCAGAATCTGTTATTTTAAACAAAAAACTGTAATCATTAAATTTAGATCTTGAATTGCTGCTGCTGTTCTGTTCGTACCGGTCAGATCTGGTCTGAACTGGGTTATTATCTGTTCTGGGTTGTTTGTTTTGTGCTAGCTGTGTGTGCTAGCTCTGCTGTTTGCTGATACTCACTGTATTCAGTCGCGTGGTGTACTCTTAAGTGTCGTATCAGATTAGTAGTGTTAAATATCTTTGGTTTCCCCACGAGACACGCTGATTTTACTACTTTACAAAACGTTCTGGATGAGTCTGTGTCACACGGCAACAAGCTGCCAGACGGACAGCACATGCCGTGAACGCAAACTGTTCTAGTGAGCCCGCTGCTTTAGTCAGTATGTGAAAAATGAAAGGGTATGTATTACCACCTAGTGGTTCAGATAGGAATTGCAACCTGACCGGAGGGGGTTTCAACGAAACGCTAGCTGGAAATTAAGCTAATCTCTCAGGATCGGCTAAATTGGAGAAATATCGATTTGATACATAGCCGATCGATCCTTCCATCTCTAAGTAAAATATAGGATTTGGAAAGTAGACCTCTGTTTCGATGATGGTGGACGGCTATGTTCTCTATAGTAGGAAATGAGAAAACATACTTAGTATATCGTCGCTGTCCAAAAAAAAAAAAAAACTATCTCTATAATTGCAACTTTACAGGAGAGGCCCAAAACAGTCTTTACTTTTAATGTAAGTCAATGGAACCAGATGTTTTTTAAGCATTTCTATTGGTCCCTTCATCATAAAACTCTCACACAGTGTAAATTGCAGCTGATCCATTTAAATGGAATGAAATAATGAAAATCGACAAAATATGGATATGGATTGGAGAGCGAAGATATATTTAATATAACATTATAAAATAAAAATTACAAACTACAAAAAGTGTTTCTGACCCGTAAGCCTACTGACCATATGCAGGAGACCTATAAGCTCAGTTTTTGGCAGCTATATTTCTACCACGGCCTGCCTTGCTGGGCACTTTGACAGCGTTTATGAGACTGCTTTTTGTCAGTGTGGGTGTGTTAATTATTTATTTATTTTAGGCATCATTACACTCTCGAATCCAGCAGCGGCACAAACAGGTTATTTGTCTATAAACAAGGTGATAAACTTAAAGTGCAGGGAGCTGGAGCTTCAGTTTTTTTTTAAACCAGGGTATGTAAACAGTGCGGAGTTGGGGAAGAGCAGGTAATAGTGGTGTGATTTTGAACTACGTGTAACTTTAAAAGTGCTCCAGTATCCCTCCATCCTGTGAGACAGGCAGAGTCTGACAGAGTCTGGAGCAGAGTGCTTCCTCTGGCAGGTGGGCGAGGAGCGAGAAATAGAAAACCCAGAGTGGATCTGGAGCGGAGTGATTAAAGAAACACTTTGAGTACATATAGTGTGTGTGTGTGTGTGTGTGTGTGTGTGTGTGTGTGTATGTATGTATATATATATATATATACATGTGTGTATGTGTATATGGATGTATATGGGACCACATGTCCTAACTACTATAGAACAATCTGAATTTTTTTGATAAAGTGAGGGCATTTTGCTGGTCCTTACTTGAGCACGTCATTCACGTCAAATCAATTAAAGACTTAAGGTTAGGGTTAGGTTTAGGTGTAGTATATTTTAGTTAAAGTAAAACAAAGATCAATAGAAACCTATTGATGACCTCACTAATATAGTAAGACAAATGTGTGTGTGTGTGTGTGTGTGTATATATTTATATGTGTATATACACTACCACTCAAAAGTTTAGGACCACTTTAGAATTTCATTTCATGCAATTTTCATGCAATTCACAAACAATATTGTCCCTTTCATAATGTATCAGATGATTTTAAATAATAAAAATGTTTGTATTAAAGTCTATTTTTGTATAGAGACTTATTTTGCATATAGTTATATTATCAGCAATTCTCAGTCCTCTGTCTAAATCTCCTGGTACGGCCGCCAATCCAAGTTAAGGATGTTATTGGACTAATTGGTTGTTAGGACACTCTTGCTCAATTGTGATGCACAGCTGAAAAACATTCTACTAATAAGTGAGTATAAAAGGGAACAACATTCTAGGTTAGTTTAGTATCTGAAGCATCAGCAGTTGATGGCTTGCTGACCAACTCAAAATAACCAGAAAGAAATAACTTTCTTTAGAGACCCGTCAGTCCATTGTTGTGTTAAGGAAGAAGATACTCCATTGAAAACAAGAACATTTTACTGTGATCCCAAACTTTTGAGCGGTAGTGTATTTTATATATATATGTATGTATATATATATATATATATATATATACACTACCGCTTAAGAGTTTGGGATTACAGTGAAATGTTCTTGTTTTCAATGGAGTATCTTCTTCCTTAACACAACAATGGACTGAAATGTTCTTGAAATGTACTTTACAGGAGAGGCCAAAAACATTCTTAACTTTAATTGTGAGTCAATGGAACCAGAATTTTTTTCAAGATATTTTGGAGCATGTCTATTGCAAAGCATATAAATATACTTTTATTTTATAGCTTAGAAGGCTTTAAGACAAATAAATTGGTATCAGGTCATTGGCATTAGAAGAAAAGATAATAGTATAATTCGATCAGGTAAATTAATGGTAGGTGGTCTTGTGAGCAGGTTGTGAGATTAGCTGCAGCCTTAGTAAACAGTGTTAATTTCAGGCCATGTCGCAGCCACGTCTCGCGTTTGGCAGAAAGTGTGAAATGTGGCTGTTGAGTAAGTAGATCCTGCTGCTCTGAGCCACACAGCGCGCTTATTTACTTTCTTCCAGTCTTTTGAGAGGTGAGGAGGAGATGAGGAGGTTTTCAGAGTGTGTAGGCTTAAAAGGCAAGTTTCACACAGCGCGCGAGAGTGAGGGAGCAAGGGAGAGATTAATATAGTGAATGTATGAAGTTTGGAAAAAGCAGACAGTCACGTGTGCTGCCTCCAGCTAGTCCTTCTGCGTCCCATGGTGACTTTTAAAAACGTAATGAGCTGAGAGGAGGAGGCTGATTGGTTTAGGCTCCTTCGGCGTCTCGTCTCCTGGAGCCTCCCGAGAGGGGCTCTGCCTGACTCGCGCACACGTTTCCTGCAGTCGAGCACACAGTCATGAGCGGCGCTAACATATGAAAATGAAAAAGTTAGCTGAGAGAAAGCAGTCTTTCTTTATTTCAACATGTATAACTACTTCAGTCATCAAGCAGTTTATTACTTGAAGTTAGATATCTATAGATCATCTTAGTGAGTACTTGCATTTTCAAGATGTCAAGTCAAGTCAAGTCAAGTCAAGTGGGTTTTTATTGTCATTTCAACTACATACAGAGTACACAGTGAAATGAAACAACGTTCCTCCAGGACCATGGAGCAACATAGACAGTGCATACAAGACACAAGTGCAACACAAACAAACAAGTACGGACAGACAACACAACACAGTACAGACAGAGAATAATAAATAATTGCTGGTTGTGTGCAAATTGTGCAATGTGTAATAAATAGAGTCCAGTGAGGTAGTAAAGTTATTAGTGCAATGCTTTGTGCAAAAATGCTTCCCTTTTTTTATCTGGGGTAAATGGTTGGAGAAAGATATCAGTTCAGACGTTGAGTTGTGTTGAGGAGTCTGATGGCTTGGGGGAAGAAGCTGTTGCAGAGTCTGGTCGTGTTGGACCGGACGCTGCGGTACCTTCTTCCTGATGGCAGGAGGGAGAACAGTCTGTGTGAAGGGTGGGTGGGGTCATCCACAATGCTGGTTGCTTTGCGGATGCAGCGGGTGGTGTAAATGTCCAGCGGTGGTGTAAATGTAGATGTTAGTAGCCTATAATATATATATATATATATATATATATATATATATATATATATATATATATATATATATATATATATATATATATATATATATAATTTTTTTTTTTTTTTTTTTTTTTTAACAAACACATTAAAAAGATTAAAAACGGATTAAAGTACCAGCTGTAAGAAATTTAACAATGCAACAGGAGTAGCACCTATCATAGCAGTGGAGCACACACAAAAAATAAACATTACCTTAAACACAATGCAAACTCCTTCACACTTCAAATAAAAATAGTTATTTTAAATACAGTAATACGAAATTGAATTATTTAACTACCTAAAAAGAGTATTGCTGCTAAATTAGCTAGCAGCACAGCACACAAACATTATACTTAGAATAAAAATAAAAAATGTAAATACCTTGAATAGGGGTGTGTTTAAAAAAATTGATTTTTCGATTCAAATCAATCTTCATTTAAAGAATCCAATATCGATTCGTATAAACCCGAGATCAACCATTAAAATTAGCACATAAAGAGCAGAGTGTTGTAAAGCCGCCTTCCAAAGAAGAGGACCTGCGTCTATGACTGAAGATCTAAATTTAAAACATCCACCCCAAACCTCCGTATGTCTGTTCTTACCATTCTGTGGAGGAGAACCAGCACCAGAGCATCCTTATCCAGAGAAATGTCTCAATTATGAAGCTCAGAGGAAGCAGACATGTCGGGTGCTGGTGAGTCTATCAGTTAAGTAACTGTTTTCTAATCAGTGTCCACCGCGCTAGGCTATCTGGGCTGTAACTAACACCCACGCAGAGTGGCTCGGGCAGCTGGCTGGACTTGGGTTTAACCGGCTTTCAGAAATATAAACTCACCGTCTGTGTGTAGGAGTACACGCCCACCTTCCCACTGTGCAGGTACTGATACGCTTCAGTACTTTTATAGTTTTTCATTGCTGAACCGTCTACACCTTCCGAGGGACACAGTAATTAAAAATGTCGCCGTAGGTAACCCCAGACCACCTTTTCATATCATTCACCCACTGTGTTATTAACCTCGGAGGAGACAGTGTTGTCCCATTCTAAATTCTTATTGCTTCACACAAAAAGAACACTTCAAATAAAAATAAATACCTTAAATACAAGAGCTGTAATAAACTTTACATAATAGCATATATATAATAATAATAGCAGCGTAGCACACCTGTAAAAAATAAAGTATTAACTAAACGCAGGGTAAACTACACCTTCATGTTGTGTGCAAGAAACACAAGTTTGTTGTAATTTCTGGTAAAATTGAGTTTCATGTCTTGTTAACTGTGTAGCTGGTCTTGGAAAAAAAAGCGCTCCGGCGGGGTCGATGTGGCCGGTACGCAAAGCTATGCAAAAGCTAGTTTGGGGTCGCTACTATGTTTCCACTGTGTGAGTTGACCAGACTGGACTTGTTGTGTCCTTTAAATCCTGCTCCATCTCTCTCATTGTGCTCTTCCTCTTCATTATCAGACTCAGACTGCATCAGCATTGAAATCTCCTGCTGTCTCCGTTTCTTGTGTGGTGGTGGTGCTTTAGTCAGGGAAAAACAACGAATATCTGAATACCAAAATTAAAAACCGAATACCTTCTCAACAAGCAAATATCCGAATATTCGGGTCCAGCCTTAATTGTTTTAGATACTGAAAACATAGAAACATGAACTTTGCTGCTTAGTTTGCTTAAAAATAGATGCTTATAACTAAATTGACAGAAAAACCAGAACTCGCCACGGAAACTCCTGAACGCTACCGCGTGACGTCATTGGTGAACAACAGCGCCGCAGTACAACAGCATTATGACTGACTGGGACTGAGAATTTTTCAGAATTTTATTTATTTCTGAATATGAATTTGAAAGAGCTGTAATGTAGAAATAGACCACCATATCACTTAGTCCTGACACTTTTAGTCCAACAACACTCACAACAGCAGCTCATCCTGAGTATAAGCACTCTGAAATGTAAAATTACATTACTCTCTGACCACCTCCCAAACTGCATACTGCTACTACACTAAATGAGAAAAAAAAATAAATAAAAAAACGTGTATATATATATATATATATATATATATATATATATATATTAGTTGCTGTCTAATATATATTTATTGTAATTTACTGTTTTTCACCAAATGTTGTTCTACGTCACTATGCATACAGTGATTTACTACCTTACCTACAGTGGAATCAGCTTATAGGTAATATTTTAGGGCATAGGGTGGGCTTTGATTCGTATTCCCAAATGGGTCCCACCCAATGTCACACCCGCTCCTGTGCCCTTGGTTAAACTTAATGTTAAGTGCATGAAAGTGGAAATACAAGCTGCAGGGCTTTGGTGCTCGACTGTGCATCAGTGAGGTTTTGGTGCAGTGAGAAAGTGTGGTACAGTAACTGTGTATCATCTGAGAGCAGCCATTCATGCACCCAGGCACAGTGATCAGGTTTAGGTTTTCCTGTTTTCCAGCTTTCAGAAATTGAATCAGCTGCTAAAAGTAATCCTTAGTAACTCACCAAAGGCTCTGTAAGGTTTGTATCTACCTGTTGGAAGACATGCCCTCACAGTATGTTCCCCAGATACCAAAACAGGATGTGTCTGTGGAATCCAACAAACTCATTTACTCTCAGATACACTGAGCTGTTGCACTTCTGACATAGGGTGTGTGGGCAGATGTAGCTTAAGTCTGATTCCAGGTCTGATTTATGTAACGAAAGTCAAGTACAGAAGACCACCTCTCTCGTAGAGAGTAAGCTTGTCTGGAAGAAGGCTCAACGCCACGATTCAGTAATAATTAAGTAATATTGAGGGCTGCTCTTTAATTGATTTTAACCAATATTGCCAGAGCCACTTGAGACAGAGCTAAGGTAGGCTACACCTGACTCTTAGTGGTTTCTTTCTTTCTTAACTTTTTATCAATACATTTTTTATGTTTCCTCTGTTGAGTGTAGCCTCATGCAATAGTCTGGAAATATGTTAGTTGGCTGATGGTTAGCCTCTATAGTTAGTCCAGAAACTGCTATCTATTGACAAAATTCCTGTATTTTATATATATGTATATATTTAATATATATTTGTCCCGAGAGCCATCAGACTCTTCAATTCCTCCCAGTGGAGCTGGAAGAGGAAGGAGGACAGATGAGGAACAAGTCCCCTATGTTCAAATTACAGTTTATTTTTATTTGTACTGTAATCACATTACTGTACATCTGCACTCCTGGACACTATTGACACTTTACTGGACATCTTATGTCAGCACTCATAGACACTATTGACACTTTACTGGACATCTTATGTCAGCACTCATAGACACTATTGACACTTTACTGGACATCTTATGTCAGCACTCATAGACACTATTGACACTTTACTGGACATCTTATGTCAGCACTCAGACACTGTTGACACTACTGGACATCTTATGTCAGCACTCAGACACTATTGACACTTTACTGGACATCTTATGTCAGCACTCATAGACACTATTGACACTTTACTGGACATCTTATGTCAGCACTCATAGACACTATTGACACTTTACTGGACATCTTATGTCAGCACTCATAGACACTATTGACACTTTACTGGATATCTTATGTCAGCACTCAGTACTATTGACACTTTACTGGACATCTTATGTCAGCACTCATAGACACTATTGACACTTTACTGGACATCTTATGTCAGCACCCATAGACACTATTGACACTTTACTGGACATCTTATGTCAGCACTCATAGACACTATTGACACTTTACTGGACATCTTATGTCAGCACTCATAGACACTATTGACACTTTACTGGATATCTTATGTCAGCACTCAGACACTGACACTTTACTGGACATCTTATGTCAGCACTCATAGACACTATTGACACTATTGTACATTTGCACTCCTGGACACTATTTAACACTTTGCTCTACATCCTGTACATTTGCACTCCTGGACACTATTTAAACACTATTTAATTTTTATATACCTTATTGTTTTTTGTACTTTGTTTGTAACTGCTACTGGCTGCTAAATTTCCTTCGGGATCAATAAAGTATCTATCTATCTATCTATCTATCTATCTATCTATCTATCTATATATATATATATATATATATATATATATATATATATATATATATATATATATATATATATATATATATTGTGTGTGTGTGTATATAAATATATATATATATATATATATAAAATACAGAAGTTTTTTGTAGATAGCATGAGTGGGATTAGGGCTGGGCAATATATCAAGTTTTTAAGGAATATCGCTATATTTTTATATGCCACATAAGATGAAACAACATAATTTATATTGAAATAGTCTGTGTTCTGCTGCAATTACACTTGTAGATCCACCAGTGTCTCTCTCTTTCTCTCACATAACGTTCACCCCTGCCCGTAAATACAGACAGCAACAGCATGGAGACGGATAAACACGCGAAATAAGCTATCGAAGAGGATGCCTGTCGAAAGAAGGACTAGCTATCGCAATTCAATAGCAAAAAGGTCGGTACTACCGAGTACCAAAAAGTCTTAAAAAATAAATAATTAAAAGATGCCTATTTTCGGTACTTGGCGTATGACGCGCAGAAACGCGGAGAGCACACACACACACACAGCTAGTTAAACATGACGAACACTCGAAAGTTTGGCTCTACTTCGAAAGAGTCTGTCTCAGAGCAGCTGCAGCAGACGCTTCAGAATAGTGGCTTAAAGAACAGCAGTACGGCGCTGCCGGAGACGCCAGAATCAGAGCTAAATACGCTAAACGACTGTTTCCAGTGATAAAATATCATCAGGTTAACAGTTCACTCAGCTGCTTTCTTGATTTGCGAGAGAAACTAACACTGTTACTGCGTCTGTTAGCGGTAAAGGGCAGTTATGATTCAGCTAGCGTTAGCACAACACCAGCACGTATTAGCTAGCTAGCTAGCGACATCAAGTTTCAAGTTTATTTGTCATTTGCTCATCATGTCAGGACATAACATGTGTTGAAATGCTTTGGGTGAGGCTCAGATAAACTCTACAGCAGGGCAGCATTATATATATAAAACAGTGCAAACATACAATAAATAGACAATATTAAAGTAAAAATGAGCTAAAAATATACATATAGTTATAACTGAAATATATAAAGGACTATACAAAAGATAGATTCATAACATATACAGGGGGACATCTGTGAAAAATGTTGCATAGGCAGGTTATCTAAGAAGACATATCTGTTTGGCTAAAATTCAGCCACCGTATGATCATAGCTGTATCGCTGTTATCACTCGCGTTCTGTGAGTATAACATTAACTAACAGTTACTTGAATATTGATTTCACAGAGAAGCGACCTCTTTCACTGTAGTGGAAAAGCTGAGGACTGAGGGAAGGGACGAACGCCAGTAACCATTTCATTGTTAAAGTTTTACATAGTTTTATAGTTTAAGCATGTTTGTTCTTAATAAAGAAGCACAAAGATGCTCATTGTTTAAACAAAATCTAAATAAAAAGAAAAAAAATAAAAATAATATGGTGACAGTATGAGACTCATGTTTTCTGTTAAATACATAATTTTTTGTATTTTTTGTTACAATTCAGAAAAAAGGTATCGTGTTGGGATCAAACATTTTCAAACGACACCCAGCCCTAGTCAAAAGTGCCTGTGTGACGTGTAGCTTTGACGCAGAAGTGCCATTTTATCACCTTATAGGATGTAAAAAAAAAAATATAGAGATATATATCGTATATCGCTATTCAGCTAAAAAAAAATATTGAGATATTATTTTTGGTCCATATCGCCCAGCAGTAATTGGATCATTTTCTATGCAGCAGCATGGAAACAAAAAATTAATGTTAATGTAATACTCTTCTATAAATTCATTAACAGTTAATAATCCAACATGTGATAATGCATGATCTTACACTACACAGTCCCAGTTTAGGTTGTGTCTCTGTGTTAATAAATGGCAAATTTTAAATTTCCCTTATACCGAAGGAGTTTGAGAAAACTCTTGGTTACAGACATGACAATTGACTGTTGCTGTTGATATAGTAGTTTAAGATTTTCTAACTTAAGACTAAATCATTCAGGCTCTTCTAGTCATATTGAATGAGAACCATGCAGGTCTTTGCTTTGAAGATAACTGAGCATGCACACATCGTGATGATGTTGAAATGGTATATGCAGCACTATAGTAGACTGTATTACGTTACTGTCCTATGTTGCGTATCTGATCATACAGGGGGAAACGGGGGGCAAAGGCCCACTCCACCATAGTTGGCGCCAATGAGTGCAAGTCCAAAGTAAGGCTCTCCAATAAACTGGCCTCTCTGCCTAGAGAGATCACTGTAGAGAAAGAGATTTTTAAAAAAATTAGTGAAAAGAGTTAGACGAGTGCACATCTGGGGTCCTGACTGGCACTGTGAGTGTGCCTGTTAAAATATTCACGTTTACATAGTCTTACGTAACACACAGGCACTCGGAGAGGGATGACTTGTAACACATGCGCGCACACAGCCTTATTATTGCTTAACCAGACACTCAACCTTCACGGATGCCCTGTGCACTCAAAAGCTGCCTCTGTCATCTCTTGTCAGCACATTTCAGTATACAGTGCTGTACAATGTAGAAGTCTGAGACCACCCTTCGTTAAATTTCCAGTCAAAACAACCATGATGGACCAGTTATTCATGTTTCAGGAGATATTTTTAAGGAGATTTTATAAAAATCCATACACAGAAGAGGAAAATCAAAGATAAAATCATTGTAATAGCCGGAGTGATGAAGACTGAAGCTGTAAGAGAAGGCACAGCTGTTTGAGTGTGTGTTTTTTTTTTTTTTTTTTTTTGTGGGCATATGGGTGTGTGCCCTGTCATTTCAGGGGACATTAGCTTGGCTGAAGCTGTACTCATCAGGTATAACAAGGCACTAATTCACTCTAATTTACTGTGAAATGAGGAGGATGACCATTCAGGTGAACAAGCCACTATTTGTGAGAAGCAGTCAAAGATTTGTAGAGGAGAAAAAAAAAGGAAACCTGTGTTTTATATTTGTATAAACATGTTTACAGGTGTATTTTTGAGCATGCATGCTTGTAATTGCTAATCTTCTATCGTTAGGTGTGGAGGCTGTGCTGACGCACTTTTCCCGGAGCTTGATTTCTCCTTTCGGCTTTATTTCAACACAGGTTAATTTGTTTATTTTGACGCAGTGTTTAGAGTGTGCTGTCGCTGCCATATACAGTTTTAACATGTTTTCACACTCGATTGATAACTCGTACTAATATTTCCATTTTCACAGAACAGATAAAAAGCAAAACCCGAAGTCTGAAAGATGCACAGACCTGTGAAACGATCAGAAAATGAGGAATTGAGCTGAATGCAATGAGTACAGCGCCACAAATCAATGAAAAGACATCAACAAAAACAAATTGCAGCAAATTATTTGAAAACGGACGACACCTGTTATAGGAAATGCATCCACTTTTCATAAAAAATGACCACGACCTCCAGAGATGCTTTTTTTAAGCCTCCGATTTCAGTTGATTATAAATAATTGTGTGTACTGTATGTCCTTTACTCAGCTTATTCAGTGTTGTCATGGGAAACACAGCTATATGGGCAAAAAATGCAACAATTCAAGAATACTGTTAAAATAGCAGTGATATGAAAAATGAACATAAGCAGCCTGCTTAAGAAAGTCATTGGATTGCCATGTTGTATAGGATGTCAGATTCCATAGCATGTACTGTAGCCCACTATTAGTTAAGATTAATTTAATTTACTGCTTTAATTCTAGACTAAAAGCTGTTTAAATTGAGTTTCACTAGTTCTACAAGTTGTGTATAATAGGGGTGTAAGAAAATATCGGGCTATTGCGTTTCATGATACTATATCGATTCTCAAAAACACAGTATCAATACACAGATTCCTGGCAGACAGTGAATCATTGTGTGTTGTGTTGAAACCTCTGACCACTAGATGGCAGTGTTGCAATCCATTTTCAGCTCCACTCCAACATTAACAAGCAGCACAAGGGCGCAATGCTATTGTAAGTATTGGCAAACCTGTTCATACAGTGGTGTTTTAATAGTAGGATTGGAAAAATCACAATATATCACTTTGTTTGCGGTATCGCAATATATTGAATCGTAACCTGTGACATGCACCTCTACTATGCTTTTGTATAGTAGTGGTGTTTTTTGCTTACAGAAAGTGAGAATCTAGTCAGTATCACTGTATTTAGAACAATCAATAACACCGTGCATGCAAAAACACCATGCATATACATGTGTGGGCCATGTACAAAAAATTCATTACTTGCTTTTAAATTAACGGTACCACATGCCAGGGGAAACGGTTCAGTCAGCCAGACTGTAATTTAGTCAACTTTTGTCACCGAGTGCTTTAAAGCAGAGTTCTCCTAAGTCTTAAAAGTCTTAAAAGAAAGTATCTAAAGTCGTTTTAAACAGTTTTAGGGCTCAATATTAGCTTCTGGGTGATTAACCATTTTTATATCGTTGTTGCTTATGAATCCTCACACGGGGCAGTGAAGCCTGGGGGCAGTTGTAGGCTAGAGGTTAGGGAACCAGCCTTGTGACCCGAAGGTTGCCAGTTTTGATCCTTTGCCCTTAACTGCTGACTGCACCCCGGGCACTGTGGTAGGGCTGCTCACCGCTCCGGGCAAGTGTGCTCACTGCCCACTAGTGTGTCTGTTCACTAGTGTGTGTATATGTGAGTGTTTCACTGCATGGTTAGGTTAAATGCGGAGATCTTGAATCTTGGCAGAGTTAAGGTTATGATCCATACAACAGCTTTACTCTAAACTCAAGTCAAATTTTTTGGTAGACTTTTCACAAGCTGTTGTCTGGTTTGTTTACTTTGTGAAAACAAGTTTACTTAAAACAAAAACAAATAAAAACATGCTCTATAGAAAATAAACATATGCACATATAATAGATAGATAGATAGATAGATAGATAGATAGATAGATAGATCTTTATTGATCCCTTTGGGAGGGTTCCCTCAGGGAAATTAAGATTCCAGTAGCATCACAATAAATTACAATAAACACACAAGAAACATATGAAAGGAATATAAATTAAAAAAAAAAACAATGTACAAAATAAAGAAAGAAAAAAAAATAATAATAATACACAGTTAATGTATGTTAGCTAAATTTAAACTTTTGGGGGAAATAAAATGATCTTTTATTTGATGCCCTCCACCTCCAAAGAACAAAAATAGTCTGGATGTTAACTTTGCTTAGAAAATCAACAAGTAAACTAATAATCTAAATTACTTGTGTTTAGATTTGAGAGTTTCCTAATGTTCTTAACTAAACCCCCTCACAATGCACTCTTCATTAGGGTCAGGTTTGGTGGGTTCAGGTTTGGTTTGTCTGTTTTGAATGCTCTATATGAAATCCAGAGCTGGAGCAGTGTAGGTTTGAAGCGTCTCTCTGTGACAGTCGCACACTAATTCAAACCCAGCGGTTCCTTCTGCGACTCTGACAGACTTCATCATTGAGCCCCATTTAGTGCTTTTAATATGATTGAATTCATTCAATTTAAAAAGCCTCCAAACATTTCAGCAAAGACATGCATATGAATGAACATTATGCAGACGTCACGCTTGAGGCCAGCAACTGAGAAATTAGTTGTTATTTTCTCTTCTCCTCTTTCCTCTTGCACTGCTTCGCTCATTTGTAGCGCACACGTCTGTGTGAAGAACAAATGTTTGAGAGTGCGTCTGAGCACGTAGCTCTGTCACCTCCGCTCTCTCCTCCCGGGCCCGTAGATCACACCCTGCTGAATGTGTGAGCGATGGGCGGGTGTCGGCGGTTGAATCCAGTTACAGGTTTTAAATGGCTTACATTCAGATTGGTTCTAAAATAAACCGGTCAGTCCTGTAGAAACAGAGGTCAGGTTAAGTTCATTTGTATTCCATTGTTGTGGTTGACTTTTCCTTAGATGTGTGTGTTTTTAACATACCAAGCAGTTGTAGATGATTTTACTTGGCTTGGTTTTCCAACCTCTTAAGCCACATCCTGTACATGGTGGTAAATATTTTTAGTTGTGTGTGATTGTAATTTTCAGGGTGTTTCCAGGCAGCATTGCTCTAGGGGGCTTGGACCTTGATACCCTTTCTCACGTTTTTACTATGCATGGACTCTTTTCTTACCATTCTTCTCATTGGTTCCTCTTTTTCATAATCTGCTTTTCTGTAAAGCTGCTTTCAGACAACACTGGTTGTAAAAAACGTTATATACATAGATGTTAATTGATTGATAATTGTTTAACATAGCTCTCCCTTTAATCGTTAGATGTAGGGCTGGGCGTTATGGGGAAAAAATCTAATCACGATAATTTTTTGCATATCAGTCGATATCGATATATATCATGATATAAATCAAATCACTATTGCCTTTTTTACTGTAAGTGAGAAGTGAAGATATCAAAATGTAAAAATTTTGTTATAGACAAATATACTATAGAATATTAAACAACTGTATTTCAAATACATTAAACACAAACACACACACACACATATATATATAATGTGTGTGTGTGTGTGTGTGTATGTATATATATATATATATATATATATACATATATGTGTATATAGCAATGCATGCTAATAGAAATGCTATGTATTGGCAAGAACCTGGTGATCTGATATGTATACATGGTTACGATTCGATATTTTGCGTGCTAGTACATTGTGATTATGTAAAAACATAGACCCATATGTTTAGGATTGCTGATGCCATTGTTAGCGATGTGCCTATATGCTACCCACTGGACTAGAAGAGTCTAATGGCTGAAGATTATAGTACTTCTATCAGACCTTTCAACACAACACAAACGACTGTCTCCGTCAGTCTTTAAACTGTAAATTAAAAGAAAAGTCTGTGACTTCTATATTTTCAATATTTCCTTGCATTCCTAGTAGAGATGGGCCGATCAGTGTTTTTAAGGCCGTTTCCGATCGCCGATCACCCTTCAGTGCGGGCAGGGCTACATGTAGTTATTAGTGCAAGCAAGTTATAAAACATGGTCTAAACTGGTTTATTACCATTTTTAACGATCTCATGAGAAACAGCATCATATTTATAACAAAATTAACAGTAAATAAACAAAGTCAATCTGTGTCACATACGGTAAAACACTGCCAGACAGACAGCTTTTCTTGCGAGGCTGCTCTTTTAGTCAGTCTGTGGAAACTAAAACGGTATGTATTTCCACCTAGTGGTTCAGATAGGAATTGCAGAAATGGAGAAATTGGAGAAATATCATATATTTTGATTAAAAATCGATACCGATACATCTGATCAATCTTTCCATCTCTAATTCCATTTTAATGGTGCTATAGAATGCATTTACTCCTCAATTTACATTGTTCTTTAAAGTGTATATAGAAGGTTAGCTACTTTCTAAGACGTGCTAATAGCTGACGTTACCTACACTAGCTACTTTTGATCTAAACGTTAACACAAAGTTGTTGTTACTTACTGTTAAGTAAGTTACTTCAACCAGCCAACAGTGATAAACTCACCCAGCAGGGCTCTTACTGAAGGTTACGTTGAGGTTGTGATGTTAATAAAGGTGGAACTGCTTGTCTCTTCAGTGTCAGATGCTGAGAGAAGCTGCTCGATATTGCACAAGGTTTAAGAAACTGTCCAGAGTGAGTGGTCCAGGATCCAGTTAAAGTTGCGGGGAACTTAATTCGCCAGCTTGTTTTGCAAATATTTCGTTTCACTTTAATGATGCGGCAGTTACATTCCGGCACATCTACAAGCTGCAGCATTTGAGGTGGAGCCGAAAGTTGAGAAGATGGCATATAGGAAACCAACTTAAGCCTTGCTTAAAGAATATCGACCGCCCTGAGGTTTGAGAAGTGCAGATATCACCTTCACTGGCTGGAATGATAGTTCTTTACATAGTCCATCAAAATTTTCTGTGTTACTGAATTGGTTGTTTAATTCTTGTCTAATGTGGAATTTGTATTTGACGGTGGAAACAAGTGTTTAAGGTTCATTGTATGTTCATGGTATGAGCATGATTACCTCTTGTCCAATCTAGAGAGGTTTTGTCTTCCAATATGTATTTTTATTTAAGATTTTATCTGGTCCTCTGTAAATGTAATAAAAATTATGTTTAAATGAAATAATAAACTGATTTGTAATCATTTTAAAGCCATTAATCATTTTATTTCATTAATAATTTTAAGGCCATTGCACACTTTTTTCCAATATCAAAGCGATGAGCGCACTGTGTGTGATTGTTTGTTTTTTTCATTGCAAAAACAACAACTTCTTTCCATTTTACTGTTCAAGTGAAAGAACGTAGTGCCACTGACTGAACCAACAACTGGATCCTTTTCATTAGTTTGCAAAAATCGAATGTCAATGTGCATGCAGACCAAAATGCTAGTCTGCTCAGGGCCAATGCCTGCTCATCCCTTCACCATCCCACAATCCTTTTGGGGCTTGTTTTGCAAGTCTCATTTTGGGCCACGGTGGGTCTTGCCTGAGGCAACGCTTGAGCCGGGCGGTCTGGCCGCTTGCCTTTTCGAGCGTGCAGAGAAGCAGCCATGAACCCGACTGCAGGTCTCAGTTCAGTGGAGAAGGACTGATGTGGGGAAAGAAGCGTTGTTTACTGTTGCGACCCGCTGTTCCCCTGGTGAACTTCACATGCACCTCAATGTAGAGATGCAGCAGAATGCAAATCAGCTATATTTCATTATCATATCTGATGATACTGATATATATATATCCATTTACAAAATCTGAAACTTAGTATTAGAGATGGAAAGATCGATCGGCCATGTATCAGAATCGGACGATTTTCAATCAAAATATGTGATCGGCCGATATTTCTCCGGTTTAGCCGATCCCTAGAGCCAATCGATGGCGTTAAACAAATGAGCCTAATTTTTGTATTTCTAGCCAGCTTTTCATCCAGGAAGAGGAGAACCCCCTCCCTGCAATTCCTATCTGAACCACTAGGAAATACATACTCTTTCAGTTTCCACAGACTGACTAAAGCAGCGGCCTCGCGAAAAAGGAAACGCTGATAGAAAACATGTCCGTCTAGCAGTTGTCTACCGTATGTGACGCAGACTCATCCAGGGCGTTTTTAAATTAGTAAAATCTGTGTGTCTCGTTAAGAAACCAAGACAAAGACATTTAACACTAATAATCTGATACAGCACTTCACACAGATGAATACAGTGAGTATCAGTAAACAGCAGAGCTAGCACGCACAGCTAGCACAAAACTAATAACCCAGAACAGATAATAACCCAGTTCAGACCAGATCTGACCGGTACGAACAGAACAGCAGCAACAATGCAAGATCTACATTTAATGATTACAGATTTAGTTTAAAATAACAGAGTCTGTGTTTAATGACTGCAGTTTTTACTGAATTTATTTAATTAGTTTTTTTAATTTTAAATTAAGGGTCTAAATTAAATGATTGTATTATTTGTAGTAGATATTTGTTTGATTTACTTCGTTTATTTACTGCAAATTTTGTTAAAAATATTATGCTGTTTACATGAGCTCGTTAAAAATGGTAATAAACCAGTTTAGACCATGTTTTATAACTTGATCGCGCTAATAACTACATGTAGCCCTGCTGTGTCATATAACCCCGTCCTCTATCGGTATCAGCTATCGGCCGATCGTGCTGAAAGGTGATTGGCGATCGGAATTGGCCTCAAAAACACTGATCAGTCCATCTCTACTTACTATATCAACCTGAATTAACATAAATATAACATTTATTACTATCAAGCTGCAAATGAAGTATCACATAAACAAACATGCTGATATCTGTGTTTTATATGGTAATGACACCTCCAGTTAGAAAATGTGCAGGACCTTTTGTTTTCTATGAAAATGAGAGCATCTCTATTTTCTCACGGCAGAGTAGAGGTCAGTGACCTCCTTTACACCTTCAGGCATGTTAAGTTGAGGATAACACCTGGATAAGGCCAAAACACAAAAATGCAAGTGTATCAAATGCAAACGTGTCAAATACATGTTTGAAACAGAGGAAGTTGGCCTCAGATGCTTCTCAACCACATTGTAGCAGTATAAACATCTCTCCAAGACACAACACACAACCCAAACCCCTCCTAGGACAACTCTGATTTCTACCCATGTAGCACAACAACGAACTGGACAAAGCAAAATGCTTAATGGACCAGTGTTGTAAACAAACTGCAGAAGATCGAGGCTGGAGAGACAAACAGTCCGTCATAGTTTTCTGTGTAATGAGCAAATTTGGATATTTCGTCCCACAGAGCAATTATGTTTATGTCCATTTAACCAGGGACACGTTTGACTACCAAGTCTAAACGCATGTGTCTGAAATCTTTTTGGGATACAGTCTAGATTCTTACTGTCACATGATGAAGTGACCAGGTTTAAGCAGGGTTGAATTTTTATTTATTTATTTTTATTTTGATAAACACAACAAAACAAAACATTTGTTTTTTCTAGATCTCTAGTCAAATTTGTTTACAGTTTGTAACATCAACCATGCTAAGGTCTTTCTGTACTCTTGTTTTGAGTAGAAAATAAAGAATATCAGGACATTATGTTTGGTGATACTGTATTGATTCTCAAAAACAGTATCGATACACAGATTCCTGGCAGACAGTTAATCATTGTGTGTTGGGTTTAAACCTCTGACCACTTGATGGCAGTGTTGCAATCCATTTTCAGCTCCACTCCAACATTAACAAGCAGCACAAGGGCGCAATGCTATTGTAAGCATTGACAAACCTGTTCATATACGGGTATGTTTTAATAGTAGGTTTTGAAAAATCACTCTATCACTTATCTTGCGGTATCGCGATATATCATGATATGTTGAATCGAGACCACTGTATCATGATACGTATTGCATCGCCAGGTTCTTGCTAATACACAGCCTTAGTTTTGAGTCTCATTTTTCTGTTGAAGCCTTCAATACAAGGTAATCGTATATTCCAGATTGAGTGTCTTAAAAGCGCCAGGTGGACTAACTCAGTGCTAAGAAATTCAGTAAGTCTTGGAAATGATTCAAAGTTGGTTTATGTTGAAGGGCAATGCTCATTATAAGTTCATTAAATTGGAAACAGTACAAACAGACTTTTGGAGCCCACTCTATGATGAATACACAGTACAGTTTAAGCCATATTAATTGGGTGTGTGCATGTTGGGGTGGTGAGTGTGTCCCAGGAGGCGGTGGTGTTTGGCTGCAGAGGCTGTAGCCTCCACCTCCCGTATTGATTTGTTACTGTTAGGCTAATTATGACTTGTCTTTGAAAGTGGGAGTCATCTGTAGAAGGGACTGGACAATAAAAGTAGAAATGAGACGAGTGGAAACTATTTTACAAAGTGGCGGCTTGCCTGTCACCTGACTCAAACCCTCTGACAGCTTCCAGATAAGCCCCGAAGCCGGAAAATTAATTTCCTTTTAAGGCGTTTATTGCAACCTTGTAGATTGTCCTCCTTGGGAAATTATCTATACAAATGACAGCCGGCAGCAATGATGGTAGTACATGAACAGAATGAAATATGGGTTTCTTCTATCACACATGCCTTTACACAGTCAGCATACATAAAACACCTTTAAAAAACAAGGGTGGAAGCTTTTGCTATGGGAAGGGTTTAGAAGTAGATGTGTTGAAGAATCCTGAGTGCTGTCTTTTGTTATTTTATTTAGATGTAATCTGATGTAGACTCATTGTTCCTATTTTTATGTCAGCTATGGGAGAAGCTTACTACTTTATCAGTCCAAGTGCTCTTCTATGGGCCCATATCTAGGGCTCTTGAAAGGGCAAGATATATCCATGACAATAACTGTTATACCATATTACTGCAGTCATGTGATTCCTTCCATGGAGTTGAGTTCATGTTTGTCGTTGTTGCAATTTTTTTCTTTTTTTTTTTTGCTTGTGGAAGTTGATTCACTATCATTAATCATTAGAGATGGACCGATCAGCGTTTTTGAGGCCGATCGCCGATCATCTTTCAGCACGATCGGCCGATGCCAATAGAGGGCGGGGCTACATGTAGTTATTAGCGCAAGCAAGTTATGAAACATGGTCTAAACTGGTTTATTACCATTTTTAACGAGCTCATGTGAAACAGCATAATATTTTTAACAAAATTTACAGTAAATAAACAAAGTAAATCAAACAAATATCCCCAAATACTGTAATCATTACATTTAGACCCTTAATTTAAAACGAAAAAAGCTAATTAAATAAATGCAGTCAAAACTGCAGTCATTAAACGCAGACTCAGATCTGGTCTGTACTGGGTTATTATCTGTTCTGGGTTATTATCTGTTCTGGGTTGTTTGTTTTGTGCTAGCTGTGTGTGCTAGCTCTGCTATTTGCTGATACTCACTGTATTCAGTTGTGTGCAGTGCTGTATCAGATTAATAGAGTTAAATGTCTTTGTCTTCAACGAGACACGGTTAATTTTACTAATTTAAAAACATCCTGGATGAGTCTGTCACGTACGGTAAACAACTGCCAGACGGACATGATTACTATCAGCGCTTCCTTTTCCGCGAGGCTGCTGCTTTAGTCAGTCTGTGGAAACTGAAAGGGTATGTATTTCCACCTAGTCGTTCAGATAGGAATTGCAGGGAGGGGGTTCTCCTCTTCCTGGATGAAACGCTAGCTGGAAATACAGAAATTAGGCTCATTTGGTCAACACCATCAATCGGCTAAATTGGAGAAATATCGGCCAATCACCGATCGCATATTTTGATTAAAAATCATCCGATACCAATACATAGCCGATTGATCCTTCCATCTCTATTACTCATGCTTTACAACCTAGTCTTTTTCAGCTTATCAACAGAGTTGTTAGTAAAGTTAGCTAAGATCTATGTATCCGAAAGACACCCTGGCTTCTGAGTGGTGCTCTCTGACACACTGAGAAATTGTTCTTGTTATACTTATCGACTGAAAGGCTTTTAGTTCCCAGAGTGCCGTGCTAAAAAGAACTTTAGTTCTAACCCTAACTTTCTCTATAAGACCGCTTGTTTTGCTTTAGGTCCTGTTGTGCTGTTTGCTATAAATGTTATTTACACAGAGAAACAACTAAAATGGTCAGTGTAATCTAGAGCGTCTATTCAAATTCCATTAGGATTCTGTTGAGGCTCCGTAATTCACAGACATCCAAGATTTTCCAAGATGGTGATGCGGAGGTGGTAGCCTGCTGCAGCAGCTCTGGCTCACTGTTGAGTTTTTTCTAGCTTTCTTTCTCTCCCCCTGTGGGACTAATAAAGTATTATCTTATTTTAAATCCAACAATGGTTTCTAACGTTTAGGTATTGCTGGACCCGCATGTGGTGGCCTTAAGCTTGATAGAGGCTCAGAGACACGTTATTCAATTTCAACTTCACTCTCTCACACTCTCAGATATCCTTAAGGCTAAATGGGTATCAGTTAAGCCTCAGTTAGCTGAAACAAACTCTGTATTGTGTGGCATCTTTGGCTTGAGAACTCAAACTCTGCAAACCCAAACTCCACAGAACAGGTTTGAGATCAGATTTCTGTGACTCACTCGCCTGTTGCACTGTCACATGTTAGTTTAAATCTTCTAAAGTTGTGTCACCACAGCATTGCTTAGTCATATTGAGACCTGTAATCTGCTGCAGAGCTGTTCACCACAGAGCTGGTTCAGTATCGCCGCTCTGTCCCTCAGAGTCCAGCATGTTCTCTACAGAGCCCAGCTCTAATCATTTATTCATTATTATTCATTTATTCTAATCATTCATAAATCATTTATTTATGTATTTAATTAATTTTTTTTTTTAATTGCAGAGATATGTTACTTGTTGTCTTCCATTGCGTTTTGAATGAGGCTCTGAAACCATGTAATGTGACTGGTACGTTGTAAGCCCCACAGTCACCTGTCTATTAAGGTAGCCTAGGGCACCCACACACACTTCCTACATCACCATGGCTACCCATCACATACACCTGCATCCTATTAGCACTAGCGGCAGCAACTCATTAGCCCACGGCATAAAAGCCAGCCACACGTTAACCTCGCCGTGTGGCGTTACTTTTAGTATCCTGAAAACTGTGAGGGTCAGTTCCTACCTGTTCCGTGGTCTCTGGGTCGGTGTGCTCTCCCAAGGTCTATTCCCCAGGTTCACCAAGCTTGGCCTTCCTACAGCGGGGTCCTACCAACCTCCCTGGAACCCAAGAGAACCAGCAGACCTCAGCTCCGGCCTCCACGCTTACCTCCAGTCGGCTGAGCCTCCCGGGTGCAGATACCGAAGAGGGAGGTCAGTGCCCCCACGGACTCCCAGACTCGCGACTCACGTCCGGTACCTTTTATAAGACTATTACGTTTCACTACGCAGAATATTTCCCCCGCCCAGCCGGCCGTCCACGAAGGACTCTTTAGTTTATGCTGCACAGTCACTTGAAGTCGAATCTGTCCACGCAGGCCTCACCTGGAGCCCACACACACCAGGTGATCCTCGGTATCGGTTCTGGTTCCCCAGCTCCACCTGGAAGCCCACGGAGGTGCTTGAGAGAAGCTGTTCTCCAGCAGCGATCTACTCCACCTTACGTCTAGCTCCACAGCTCTGCTCTCAGCTTCCCCAAGTCCTCCTCTCCTGATTCCAGTGGACTTTCCTGGCCTCACTGACATTATTTATTGTTTTTTATTGCTCGGAAAGCATTAAAAGCCTTGCAAACGGATCATCTGACTCCTATTGACTCTGATTCCTTACATATGTAAAAGTAGAGAGAATGAGATTTGGTGGGAGCAGGGGATCAAATAGTTCTCTCACAGCATTGCTTGTGTAATTTAGCTATTCCGCTAAAACACTTTACTTGAGGGAGCTTTGAGAGTGCCTGTTTACTAAGCCGCCAGACAGGACGACTATGGAAGCTAATAATTGTCCAAATATTGTCCATATTTCTTTCAATTACATATTTGTTGGCCATTTTCTTGGATCATATCCCGAGGATTATAGATGGATCCTGTGGATTTGAGCCCTGGTAAGCTCCTGCATTAAGCTGGCACAGATTCTCTGTTTACTTTGTATAAAGTGGTGGTTTACTTTAATCAGCGAATGTAATAATGTTCACGTATTGTTGTTGTGTCTGAGCGGACAATGTGCGGCAGATTGATGGATGACGCTGTTGTTTACAGACACGGCCTAGCTGAAAGACCAGAAATGCATGTTTTTTTTTTTTTTCTCCGATCAATGGGACTGCATCATTTATAGGCACATTCATGTTGGGTGGAAATGCTTTTTAGAAAATAAGAGATGGGGGGCGGTGGGGGGAGCCTGCTGGTGTATTGATGGAATGAATGTGTCTCTTTCTATGAGAGACAAAGGGAATGGGGTTTGGTGAGAGACTATTATGACGGATAGCGTGTCTCTCAGACCCCCCCTGGATCAGGTTAGAGATGATGAGAGAAGGAGAAATGGAAGAGGGGGAGAGAGAGAGAGAGAGAAACTGTCAAATCATCCTTTCTTTCTTGGGCAGCTAGCCTGAGGTGGTTTTTGGTCAAATTGCATGTTTTTCTAGTATGGCTGCAATAATACAGAGCAATATGGAGGCTCATGGTTGAAATTCTTTATCAAGTAAACTTTATACTTTCATGTCACAAACCTTTAGGCCACATGCCATGCCTCTTTTATTCCTTCACTTCTCCAGTGTCTCATATCTCTGTCAGCTGAATCAATCAGTGCACAGATACTCAGTGGACACAATAATGGACAAAGCAGTGTTTTGTTTGTTCTTGATTCTAGAGTCCTGTGTTGGTATTGAATAGCACATTATAATGCATTTATTTGTACCTCTATGTCCAGTTTCTTGATAAATGGAGGTGTGAGGTTATTAGGGCTGTCACTCCCCCCCTCATCCCCCCCCCCAAATGTCAAGTACAAATAAGATCAAACTTTAAATGTAGTCCACGTGCATTGACCAGTGTTGCATGCTTTTTTTCAAGTCAAGTTTATTTATATAGTGCTTTTTACAACGATGTTGTCTAAAGCAGCTTTACAGAGATTTAAAAACAGACAAATACAACATATATCCCCCAGTGAGCAAACCAGAGGCAACAGTGGCAAGAACACCTCCCTCAGACTGGAGGAAGAAACCTTGGGAGGAACCAGACTCACAAGGGGAGACCCATCCTCCTCTGGTCAAACAGTATTTACAGTTTAATAAACTAAACTCCAAAGAGAAGAGTCTCTGTTTGAAATCTGGATAGCAAAGCTTTAGAAGCTGCACAGATAGAGGCAGTCTCTGACTGAGGCAGTCTCTGACTGAGGCAGTCTATGACTGAGTCTGTATGTAAAGTGGGCGTGAGCTGAAACAGTCCCATCCTATCTCAATGTGGGTGCATCTGGATGGCACAGTGAAAAACTCAAAATACTCAAAAACCCAGAATAAACTTGGTGGAGAACTGCAGACGCACTGCAGTGTTAACAGACACTTTATCACTACTCTCGTGGCAGTACTCTACAGTTAATTCCCACTGCTAAAATATTGTTTTGTTTTGTCCCCATGCCCTCGGGTAACTGCAGAAATTCACTGTCACCCCTGTGCCCATTCCTGTTCATCTGTCTATGACAATTTAACAATCTGTTGGCTGAGGATAAGCTATATTGCAAAATAGAAAATGTTACGATTCATGGCATGAATAACGCCAGTTTTTAAAAATATAAAATATCAGGATATGTTTTGTGATACTGTATTGATTCTCAAAAACAGTATCAATACACAGATTCCCAGCAGACAGTGAATCATTATGTGTTGTGTTTAAACCTCTGACCACTAGATGGCAGAGTTGTAATCCATTTTCAGCTCCACTCCAACATTAACAAGCAGCACAAGGGTGCAATGCTATTGTAAGTATTGGCAAACCTGTTTATATAGTGGTGTGTTTTAATAGTAGGAGTTGATCGCCAGGTTCTTGCCAGTACACAGCCCTACTAATGAGCTTACTGAGATGATCCAGGGAGCCATCATGCCTCCTTTTCAGATGCTCCAGCATGACTAGTGTGCTTAGTAGTTGACATGGAGAAAATCAATTGTTGGAGTTGGAGCTGTTGGGAGGGCATTCAAATCCATAGAGGAGACACTATCGCCCAGTCCCATTTCACCCCTTGCACCTACCTCTGAACCCGCTCCTCTGTTTTGCGTGTTCAGGCCCAGGGGGTAAGGTGTCCTGACTGTTGGTGGGGATAGAAGGGCAGGGTAAAGAGGAGTTTTTTTTTCAAAGGAATTGCCCACAAGATGGCTGGGCAGGTGACCATAGAAAAACACTGATGTGAGTATTTTCTTTTACTGATGATGATTAAGCATAAAAATCATTAGTAGGATGTTGAGGTCTCAGTAGCTACTTCAATATTACTGATTTGTTGATGCTGATCCTGCATTTTTACACATTTTCATGTCCCACTTTAAAGGCGCCTCAGGGTGGAACAAGAAAGATTTGATTGTTGAACTTCACTACTCCTCTATCACTGCAGACTGGCTGGCTTGCCTGCAGAGCTCTGCTACTGGCATGGTAACTAAATAGAGCTGTGTTCTTTATTATTGTTCTGATGACATTTTGGGTTCTTGAAGGCTTGTCCTATTTTTTAGGGAAAGATTTCAATCACTTCAGTGACTCGCAAACAAAGGGTAGGGCTAAAAATGAATGGGATTGGGCCCATGACAAGAATAAAGCTTATACTGACTTAACCCAAGACTTCTACATAAACGTTCTGCTCATGAAATACATGTACACATAAATCAATTAAGCAGAGAGCCTAGATACATGCATATAGTGTGATCTAACAAGACCACCTCAGTAGATTAGGTGTTCATCAGTATGTTTCTTTAAAATTATGCAAGATTTGTTGCAGCTGCAATCTGTGGTTAAATTATTGGGATATAATTTCCTCTCTCCTTCACGGAGCCCTACTTCAAACTGCTTGGTTATAAGATGGTGTTCGGAATGAGGTACAGCATCTTCCCTTAACAATATTGTCTGTGTGATTTTATTTGTGTTTATTTTCAGCCTGAATGCTTTTACTATTATAATTTCATTTGCCCTTGGAACACGTCTGGCTCTGCAGGCTTGTTTTTAGTCATCCTCTTTAGTAAGGAGAGTGAATCACCCAAAGAGAAGCCTTTCAGCCAAAACATTCACCAAAGTCAGCAGAGGGAAAGAGTGTGAGAGAGGTGTGATTTGTACTAGGGGAGTGAAAGGTTCTGCTGTGGTTGGCGTTATTGGTGCTTGTCACTGTATGGCCCAGTGAGGCCCCAGGCCATGTTCTCTATGTCTTGCTCGCTCTCTATCGTACCCTCTTACTATCTCTCTTTATTTTTTCTCTTTCTGTCGGTCTCTATTCTCTTCTCTTATCTGCTTTCTCTCTCTCTTGT
>CM038719.1:9872112-9977112 GCA_021613375.1 Megaleporinus macrocephalus
TATTTATTATTTTTAAGCAGATTTCAGATATTTACTCAGCAAACTAAACTGTAAATGGGTTTTACTTAATGGCCCATCCTAATCTTTTTTACTTTCTGTGCAATATAGTTTGTTTTTTTTTCCAAATAATGTGGTTGGACCTAGTTGGACCTTGGTGGACCTAGTTACTGTGGCTTTTTGACAGCTTCTAAAGTCCACCGCAGTCCAGACGTGCTGCCCAGCATCAAGTAGCAGACCAAAGCACAGCTGTATTATACAGTGCTGCAGTGAGAGCGCCAATACATATTCATTTATCAATAAAAACTTTTTATATAAATATGTAAATAGTTTATAAATGTATCATGTTTGGTATTAAGTAAACCTGCTGGTTTTTAAATTGAAAGATAGGATTTCAAAAAAGACTGGGCTAACATCAGGTAAGAGGCCATTGGCATTTGTCTGTTTAAAATATTTAACTGTTGTTCCTTGAAGCCTTGAAGGCTCCTGAACAAACTGTGAGGCTGAAAGACCCCAATACCGTTCACTCGACCACTGCTACATTGTTACACTTTATATTATTTATTCTGATATCGCTGCTATGGACAAAATCACTAAGTCACTTTAAATAGATATATCTACTTAGAACCTGCCTATGCAACATTTTTCACATATGTCCTCCTGTATATCCTATGTTTATATCTTGTGTATGTTTTGTATAGTCCTTTATATATTTCAGTTATAACTATATGTATATTTTTTAGCTTATATTTTAATATTGTCTATTTATTGTATGTTTGTACTGTTTTATATATATAATGCTGCCCTGCTGTAGAGTTTTATCTGAGCCTCACCCCAAGCATTTCAATACATGTTATGTGCTGACATGATGTGCAAATGACAAATAAACTTGAAACTTGAACTTGAACGTCACCATCTATGACTTAGTAGCAGTAATGGCAGGATTATGAGTGACCTACTTGTGTGTGTTCATCGTAAGCAATGGTTTCCATGAGTGGATCAGACACAGCAGAGCTGTCTACAATGTGTCCGCTCACTGTCCACTCCATTAGATACTCACACCTTGTATATTAATCAATCAATCAATCAATCAATCAACCTTTATTTTATCTCGGAAATACATTGAGGGGTTGACCCTCATTTTCAATGCAGCCGAGCATTTACATTTTAAGGTATTGAAAACAAAATGAACAAAAATAATAATAATAAATAAAATACAAATTTTAAAATAAACATTTAATATAGATAAATAAAATATAAATGTGAAACAATAGAAACATTTAATAAAAGAATATAAAATAAACATAGTACATAAAAATAAACGTATAAAAATTAAATATTAATACTAATAAAAAACACACTTATTCAGTGTATATAAAGTTACTACAGTTTGTGTTGCCATTCTCTGCTGGCTGGATACTTTTGGTTGGTGGGCTGAGATGAATTAGATAAAGGTGAGAATACAACACTCAGGTCAGATAAGAGACCTACTTTTTTGAATTAAGGTTAATTCAGTCCAGCATTTTTTTTTTCTTCCCCAATGTCCATTCTGTCTTTATAGCTATATCTAAACCAGTGACCAGCGACAGTGAATCAAGTTACTCCAGTTAGAGCGCCAGTGATTGTAAAAACTCATTAAGCTCCAGCTAAAGAAATAAAGTTGCACATTTATTGATCTCATGCAAACCATAGCGAGACAGAAGCTCAGACTGAAGAACTTGCTCTCAGCATTGGTCAGGTAGAGAAGCACTTCCAAACAGCCGCAGGTGTTGGCTAGAGGGTTAGTGTGAGCTGAGCAGTTACTTACTAGATCAATTATGTGTTTGTGGCCAAATGGAAGATGGCTGTATTATAGAACCACCATGTTTACTGAACCTTGCCTTATGTTTACATTTAACAAAGATTTAGACTTCACAGGTTTCAGTGAACTGTGCCTCCTGCATTGGGGCCATTTGTAAGTAGCCACTGGAATATTTTAAAACTAAATGCTGAAGCACAATAAAACAACCTGGTACATCAACGTTCCAGTGTCTTCCACATGATTATCCAAATATAAGGACACCAGTACAGATGTCACCCCTGGTTGTTATAGCCATTTGTTTCAAGTCTATTGGCGGCCATGTATTGTGTATTTCTAAGTGCCTTGTGTGCAGGTCGATGATTGACCACTAGGGGCAGCTTTGTTAGATTCCATAAGATCTCTGTGGGATGTAGGGTGCTTTTTGTTTATCTACCCTTTTCTCCTGTTTTGTGGTAGGGAGTTAGGGGTAGTTTGGTGTATTCTTGTTTGCTTTGTTTTCAGTTTAGTTAGATTTCTTTCTTCAGTTGTTATAGTGTGCAATACCTCCCCAGTTAGTGCAATACCTCCCCAGTTCTTTTTCTTTTCTTTTTTTTTAAATTTATATTTATATTCCTTTCATTTGTTTCTTGTATGCTTATTGTAATTTATTGTGATGCTACTGGAATCTTCATTTCCCTGTGGGAACCCTCCCAAAGGGATCATTAAAGATCTATCTATCTGTCTATCTATCTATCTATCTATCTATCTATCTATCTATCTATCTATCTATCTATCTATCTATCTATCTATCTATCTATCTATCTAGCGTTTTTGTTTCTATCTATCTAGCATTTTTGTTTCTATCTATCTATCGTTTCTGTTTCTATCTATCTATCTATCTATCTAGCGTATCTATCTATCTATCTATCTATCTAGCGTTTTTGTTTCTATCTATCTATCTATCTATCGTTTTTGTTTCTATCTATCTATCTATCTATCTATCTATCTATCTATCGTTTTTCTATCTATCTATCGTTTTTCTATCTATCTATCGTTTTTCTATCTATCTATCTATCTATCTATCTATCTATCTATCTATCTATCTATCTATTCGTTATTTTGGTGTTTGCCCGTCTCTGAAGCCAGTGTCCCATCCATCACTTTTCTGCACTTTTCTGGTTTGAACAGTGTCCAGTGTTTGGTCTGGCAGAGGTCAGGGGAGAGAACCCACTCTCATTTTCAGTTACGGCTTGACCCCAGACCAGTTCGTAACAGCAGATCTCTGTGAGTCTGCATACAGAAGATTGTGTTGGTCAGTGGCCTTCTGCAGTACTGCCCTCCTGCCGCGGGGCGAAATACACACACTTCAGCGAGACGGGCCAAGCTGACATACTTCGTAAACACTTCCCATCTTCCGGTGTCAAATCCAGGTCAAGGAGAAGACGAGTGAATAAGTATGTGTATGTGTGCTCTGAGATTACGGGACTATATGATTACAGCAGTTTGATTAAGAGTGCCTGAGAGAGCCTTTACGGCACTGTGTGAGGATTTTGGCAGTTGTGTTTTTATGAGAATGTTTCCCCTGCGTGTGCTCTTTTCTCTTTCAGCTGTGTGGAGTGAGTGAGTGTGTGTCTGTGCGCGCGCACACACACACACACACACACACACACCAGTGTGAATTATGCACCTGTTATGGCTTCCACATAATAAACGCTGCCTGGTAAAACCTCTGAAACGCCTGATGCTTCAAGCTGAACCAAACCCAGCAGTTTGCTGAACAGTGCTGTCAGCAGAAGCTCACCTGTAAGAGACAGCAGTGTAGCCACTACTGCAGCTCATGTACAAATGCTTGTGATGCTGAAAAGTGTGGCCCTTTTAAAGGCTTGTGGAAAAGTGTCTAAAAAGCCTTTTAGAAATGGTTCATTGGTTTTTTGACTGACTGTGCGTGGCATGGGTTAATAACAACTGCCGCAGCTGGAAAATTTGTTTTGGAAATCAGGTTTTTGTTAGCTTTTTCAAGCTTCTAGTAGGATTTTGTTTAATTCAGTAGAGTATAGAGGCTGGCAGAGCACGGTTTAGCCATTTTGTATGCTCCGTTAGATCATGAGAAATAGACTCAAGAATAGAAACCCCTCAAGAGCACAAGAGAGAAACCAAGACTTCCAAGGAAAAGCTCCCTAGGAGCATTAAGAAGAAATACAGAGGAACCAAGACTTGCAGTGAGATGCTCCCTGAAAGCATGAGACAGGACTCAGAAACAACTTCCCAAATTTCTAAAACACTGAGACTCAAAAGGAAAAACCACTAAAGATAAACCAAGACTTAAACACCAAATCTCTGGATAATGCAGTAATAGCATAGTTTGTTAAAGCCAGATCAAATCAGAGGCTACCTGTAAGCAGATGGGGAAAATCTGTAATGATGTGGAGGACATGCTGATGGTGCTGTGTAGTGCAAGGTGTTAGATCTGAGAATGTACCAAGTTTGTAAGCTAAAACTCACCTACCTCATGACTCACCGTGTAAGATGATGTGAATTAATATTTTGCCCAGATTGTAGTATGTTTGCATGTATTGCATGCCAAAAAATGGGATATCTGGTAGCCCTACCATGCATACTAACTAAATTTTACTTGAATCATTCATCAGTGCTACACACTTCTAGTTGTGTGTCATTTACTTGAGCTTTTCTTTTTTTGTGCTGTAGTATTCGCTGCAGGTTGCCTGGTATAAACATATTATACTAATACTGGTCAGTGCTGTTCAATTCTGAATCAATGCAATAAATATTAAGTCATACCTTTTATCAATTGATTCATTATGGGAACGCAAATGTCAGACCTTACGTCCAAAGCCATTCTTTGATTTTAACTTGTAAACAGGTTTTATATGATGCGTGCTTTGAGTCGTTGTTTCTTACTCGCTGTGTGATTGACCTTGTCCATGCTGATATCACAGAAGACAGCTTATTGTGAACTAGAATGGGGAAAGTTTGAGCCTGATCCAAGTTGGCTTGACAGTTGTCACTGGTGGTTGCTAGACTGTTGCCATGTTATCTAAAGTGGTTGTTAAGGTACTTCCTTAACAAGTGGTTGCAACTGTGTATGTGTGATAGCAGTCTTTACCAGTGTTTTACATAAGCATACAAGTGTCCCCTCTCAGAAGAACAAGCGCACTGGATGTGGTGCTTCTAGATTGAATACTGTGAACTAGGGCTGCACCTAACGATTAATTTCTTATTCGATTAATCTAGTATTTTTTTTATTAGTCAGTTAATTTAACAACTAATTTTATATTACTTTAATGTGAGTGTTTTTTATTTTCTGATTGATTTGTGACCAATGAATGACTTCCGCAGTATCAAGAACAGTCTTAGGTTCTACACTGGACGATTAAGAAACAGTTAACAATGAGACTTTTCACGTGACACTACTGAAAGAAACAAGTTACACGTGTTAATAATCTTAAAATAATCTGCTAAGATAAGAACAACAAGTTTTTTTTTTTGTTTAGTTGTTTGTTTGACTGTTTGTTTGTTTGTATGTTTTTGGGTTTTTTTTTCCTCATTTGTTCCACATCATTTACCCCCCTTGCACCTCCTCCTGCATTTCACTTCCCGATCCCCCCAATTCGGAACCCCACAACCCTATCTACACGGAAAAGGGAAAAAAATAAAAATAAAACATTTGCTGTACAATGATTGTTGTTGTGAAATAAATAATAAAAGAATGAATAGTCCTCAGAAGGGGGGGTTGGTGGCAGGCCAAAAAAAAAAGAAAAAGAAAAAAGTAAACAGGTGCTGTCCTGCTGCTGTGTTGATGAAGCTCTACGGGATGTTTGAGCTTCAAGGTCTCGTGTATAGCAGCTGTACTGTTGTGATCATCTCCACTGTGCAGAGCTGACAGAGCACCACACTGTTGTGTTTCTGTGTGAAACTCCCACAACTTTAGATGCACGTGAGAGATTGTTTGTAGCTGCAGCTTGCACTCTGGATAAATCCATGCTTTCAGTAGGGACGGCTATCTTTACGGCACATCGACGCAGGTTATGCTAATCGATTATGTCAGTGTGTCGCCTCAGCCCTACTGTGACCAAAAAAACGGTACAGTAAAGGTGGAATCATAAAATGAAGAACATTGAGTTAAACCTCTTAATAGTTTATTGGGTGCAGTGAGCGTCCTGACCAACCGCAAATACACTGCACTTGAATTTCTGTGGGTTTTTGGTTGCCATTCACACGAAAACACAACTTATACTAACACAAACCATTTTGACCAAAGTTTCCAGACCTTTCTTCCTCAGATACGTTTTTCCCAATAGTTAGTTCTCAGGTGAGCCACAGAGATTACAAACCCCTTCATAGCAGCTGCCTGCATTTGTTGTAGCAGCAGTTGGATCACTGGGGCCGGTCACAAGGTCAGAGGCTCTGTTTTTATTATTAGCTGCTGCCTCGTGGTGTTTTCCTGAATGTATAAGGCGTATAGGGTCTTTACGAGGTCAAAAAGGCAGCCGAAGCAAAAAGAGGTCAGCAACTGATGTGATTACATAAACAGGAAGCAAGGCATAGAGGGAAGTAACGAATAGAGGAAGAGGTGAAGCCGACATGGACAAAAAGTGGAACTGATTGGCAAAGAGAGGCTTTTAGCGGCTGTCTAGAGGGAACGCGAGAGTAAGAGTGTGGGGAAAGAAGCTTTATTAAATCTAATTAAGTATTTGGCGTGCAGGCCAAATGGGCTATTAATTGAGATCTACTTTGTGCAGATGCTTGATAAAAAAAGGTATGTATATATATATATATATATATATATATATATATATATATATATATATATATATATATATATATATATATATATACACACATTAGGCCTCTTAAAAATCAGTGAATTTCTTTCCTAAAAAAATCAAGTAAAATATATAAAATGCTTTTGCTACACCTGGTGTAGTTTTCTCAATCATTTTGATCGAAGACCTTCATTTTAAACTCACAGGGACGGATTTGAATACCCCCTTACACACATACTCTATACCAGTGGTTTTTTAACCTGTGTTAAACAGTTCAACATATTTAGTTCGTTTATTTGCAAAACAAAACGTGTTCAGTTTGAGTTTGTTGATTGGTTTGGTGTAGTACAGTCACATGACACACAGCGATAGCTAGTGGATTAACTAGCTAGTTAGTTAAGTTCAGTTGTGTACACATCATTGATAAATGGTTAAAAACAGGGTCTTTGAGAACTAAAGACCCTGAAGCTGGACCATCTACATATGAAGCAGCCGCTGTATGTCTTACTGAGAGAACCAAGAAAAGCATAAATCCAAAAGAAGAAAGTACAGGAGTGAGTATCTAGCACTAGGCTTTACAAGCACAGGAACAGAAAACGAGACGCTACCACTCTGCGCTGTGTGTTCGGAGGTCTTGGCAAATGAGGCGTTGAAGCCAACCAAGTTACGTCGACATTTGGAGACTAAACACAGCGAGTATGAATCTGAACCTGTGGATTTTTTTGAGAACAAACTTAAAGAAGATCAAAGCAGGAAAGAGACCCTTGAATTGGCTTGCTCTGGAACCGATAATGCTAAAGCTGTTGAGGCTTCCTACCGTGTTGCGCAGCTTATAGCAAAGGCTGCGAAACTGCAGTATCTTATATGGCACTATCTCTGCGAAACTGGATGTTCTATGTTGGTGGTACTCAAGTCCAAATACAGGAATAGGCTTAATGTTGAGCCAGACCTCCGTTTGCAACTTTCTGCACTTCAACCTGACATCCACCACTTGATAGCTGGTAAACATCAGCCGTCTCATTAGGAGAGTAACAAAAAGTGCTGTAGATGGTTAGTTTCTCTTGTTGTGTGATTATGCAGTCAGGTCGCATGGATGGTTCACTGTATTTGGTTTTAAACAGCAATAAAAAAATACTCTGGGAGGCTGTGGAAAGTTTTGGGGTGGGTTAAGTGGGCCTTGGGTTGCAAAAGGTTGGGAACCCCTGCTCTATACTTACACATACACTTCTTTTAATGCTCTACTTGCAAAACAGAACTACTTGAAACATTGCTGCTGATACTGTGTTTACACTGTTTACTTCTACCTCTACCAAGTAACATCTCAGTTACTGCTGTGTGTATGAATGTTATCTAACTGCATAACTCATAAATCACATGTGAGTTGATAATAAAATACTGTTTTGTGTGATTATATGGTCAAAAACACATTAAAACACCAGAGAGAATCAAAATAACTCACATTTTAAAACCACTTCAAATCACTTAAAACATTTAAAATCAGGTTAAAATAAGTTTCCTCAGTAAACAGTATGTTTAAGGTATGTAAGAATTGGGACAGCCTACATGTCGGGAGCGCATACTATGATGTACAATGCTGCCTATGTAGGAGCTCACTAGGTTTTGAGACCCTTGTTTCTAGTTTAAACTTTAAAATTGAATTTAAAAGTAAACCTATGTTTTTAAAACAGATACAGATATTTAGATTTAAACACCTCACTGTCACTGCTGGATTGAGAGTAGTCCACCAACCAAGACTTGCCAGCCAACAGCGCCCTGTCTTAGCTAACGGACTACCGAGTGCTCCTCTATGGTGAGTGGAGCTGATGAAATGGGCAAGAAGTGCAGATCAAGGAGGTGTACCTAAAGAAGTGGAGACTGGGCGTATATATTGTTAAGCATGTTTTTAGCAAAATTATGATGAAAGATTGTTATTAGACTAATAACTGTTTCCCATTTGTCGTTGTTATGGTACTTCTGCCCATCAGTAAATTTTCAAGTTTATTTATATAGCACTTTTTACGACCATGTTGTCACAAAGCAGCTTTACAGGAGTTTGAAAACATAAAAACATGAAGTCACAACACTTATTCCCCTGTGAGCAAACCAGAGGTGACTGTGGCAAAGAAAAACTCCCTCAACTGGAGGATGAAACCTTGGGAGGAACCAGACTCACAAGCAGAGACCCATCCTCCTCTGGTGGAACAGTATTTACAGTTTATTAAACTAAAGCTGAGTCTGAAGGTAAAAGCTTTAGAAACTGTGCAGGTGCTACATCTGGGTGATACAGTGATGCAGTCAAGGATGGAGTAAATGGCATGAACGGAGAGGAGAACTGCTTGGTGCCAGGTGACGGGGGGGGTCCTAATGGTCAGTATTCGTCAGGACAGGTGGGCGGTTATTACCTCAGAAAGAGAAAAAGTTAGTTCTGCTTCTGGTTAATATAAAGGATGTTGAAGCATTTCAGAGTGTTGCTGGCGAGAATGATTATAAACAGAATGAACTGTTGTAACTTTGTTTTTGCTGTCTGAATGAAGAGGGGGACCAGTTCAGAGCATAAGCTTTTATTCTTAGGACTGCCGTACCAACGTTCCCTGTGCTCTCAAATCCTTTTCTCAGTGGTGTCTCAGGCTGCATTGTCTTTTATCGACCCATGTGCGTCACCTGGCCACGTCGTTATCTTTTGGGTGGGCAGAGGTCCTTGAACAGAAGTTCTAAAGATGACACTGCACGTCTGCTAAGCCAGATATATGACTTTCTATATGGCGAGGGTCACAATGCCACGCCCTTCCCGTGACTCTACAGCATTCTGTGAGACATCTGTAAACATAGGCTTTTAACAGAAACCATGGTATAATATATTTATGGAACTAAATAGAGAAAAATTGTGTAAAATGTATAGTACATTTTCTTTCTTTCACCTATATGTTATAATAAATAATACATTTCCACTTTAAGTGAATCTAAGTTATTCTCTAAAGAAGTTGTGTTTAATTACTGTCGTGTCATTTAACTGGGGGTGTTTAGACTAGAGATGAAAAGATTGATCGGCTAACACTACAAAAGTGAAATATGGAGTTCCACAAGGTTCTGTTTTAGGTCCTCTGTTATTTACACTATATATGCTACCATTAGGCTCAGTTATAAATAGACATGGAATTAGTTTCCACTGTTATGCCGATGATACACAACTGTACATATCAGCCAAACCAGATGACAAATCCAGATTAAATAAGATAGAAGATTGTGTAAGAGATATTAGACTTTGGATGCTACAGAACTTCCTTCTTTTAAACCCAGATAAAACGGAAGTTCTCCTCCTCGGCCCAAAGGCTGCTCGGACTACATGTTCAGATTTAATGTTAAATCTTGCTGACTTCTCTGTAGTTCCTGGTTCAGTAGCCAAAAATCTTGGTGTAACAATTGACTCAGATCTGACATTTAATCAACACATCGGTAATATTACAAGAACAGCGTTTCTTCACCTACGAAACATTTCAAAGTTAAGAAATGCGTTATCTGTGTCTGATGCTGAAAAGTTGATACATGCCTTTATAACCTCAAGGCTAGATTACTGTAATGCATTATTGTCAGGATGCTCCAGCAGGAACCTGAATAAACTTCAGTTAGTTCAGAACGCTGCAGCTAGAGTACTAACTAAAACCAGGAAATTTGATCACATCAGTCCAGTTTTATCAGCGCTACACTGGCTTCCTGTTAAATTCCGTATCGACTATAAAATTCTATTACTGACGTATAAAACCCTGCACGGTCTCACACCGGAGTACCTGCAAGATTTAATTTCCTATTATGAACCGCCACGTTCACTCAGATCACAGGATGCTGGTTTTCTAATAGTTCCTAAAATTCAGAAGACTACAATGGGGGGAAGAGCTTTTTCCTACAAAGCCCCAAAATTGTGGAATAATCTCCCAGTTAATGTTCGGGACTCTGACACAGTCTCAATATTTAAGTCTAGACTAAAAACATACTTGTTTAGTGTAGCTTTTTGTAATTAAGTTTCTCTTTTAGATAAAGGCAGGAGATCTGGGGGTTCTTGGACACAGAGGTTTATGGTAAACTGAGATGTTGGTGCTGTTGTTCCAACACTTCACGCGATCACACAGGTTTGTTGATGGTGGAGTGGGGGGACCCCAGTGTCTCAGGGTACTCTCATGTCCATGTTACCTTCTGGTTCTCTCCTTTTAGTTTAGGCTGTTATAGTTAGATCTGCCGGAGTCACCAACCACACTCTAAAATTCTGAAAATTCATATTCTCTACAGTCTTACTCCTGAGCCCAACTAACTCTTTCTCTTTACTCTTCCTGAGGAAATGACTGTCCTCCTGTCTGTTGAAGGCTGTTGAAGGACTGATCATCGGGCCATCACCCCACCATCACCAGCCAGCTCACCTGTCCATTTACTGCTACACCCTCAGTTACATCACTGTGCCATCCAGATGCACCAGCACTGAGATAGGATGGGACTGTTTCAGCTCACGCCCACTTTACATAAAGACTGTCATAGACTGCCTCAGCCAGAGACTGCCTCAGTCATACACTGCCTCTATCTGTGCAGCTTCTAAAGCTTTGCTATCCAGATTTCAAACAGAGACTCCTTTCTTTGGTATTTAGTTCAAACTGTAAATACTGTTTGACCAGAGGAGGATGGGTCTCCCCTTGTGAGTCTGGTTCCTCCCAAGGTTTCTTCCTCCAGTTGAGGGAGTTTTTCCTTGCCACTGTTGCCTCTGGCTTGCTCACTGGGGGATATATGTTATAACTGTTTTCAAAACTCTGTAAAGCTGCTTTGAGACAACATCGTTGTAAAAAGCGCTATATAAATAAAATTGACTTGACTTGACTTGACTATGTATCGGCCGATTTTTAATCAAAGTATGTGATCCGTGATCGGCTAATATTTCTCCAATTTAGCCGATCCCGAGAGACGGTCGATGGCGTTAAACAAATGAGCCTAATTTCTGTATTTCCAGATAGCGTTTCGTCCAGGAAGAGGAGAACCCCCTCCCTGCAATTCCTATCTGAACCACTAGGTGGAAATACATACCTATTCATTTTCCACAGACTGACTGAAGCAGCGACCTCGAGAGAAAAGCATGGCTGATAGAAAGCATGTCCGTCTGACAGTGTTTACCGTACGTGACAGACTCATCCAGGATGTTTTTAAATTAGTAAAATCAGTGTGTCTCGTTAAAAAAACAAGACATAGACATTTAACTCTATTAGTCTGATACAGCACTTCACACAGCTGAATACAGTGAGTATCAGTAAACAGCAGAGCTAGCACACACAGCTAACACAAAACTAATAACCCAGAACAGATAATAACCCAGTTCAGACCAGATCTGACCGGTACGAACAGAACAGCAGCAGCAATTCAAGATCTACATTTAATGATTACAGATTTAGTTTAAAATAACAGAGTCTGTGTTTAATGACTGCAGTTTTTACTGTATTTATTTAATTAGCTTTTTTAGTTTTAAATTAAGGGTCTAAATGTAATGATTGCAGTATTGGAGATATTTGTTTGATGTACTTTGTTTATTTACTGCTAACTTTTGTTAGAAATATGTTGTTTCACATGAGCTCAGTACAAATGGTAATAAACCAGTTTAGACCATGTTTTATGACTTGCTTGCACTAATAACTACATGTAGCTCTGCCGTGGCGTATACCCCACCCTCTATCGGTATCCGCTATCGGGTGATCTGCGATTGGAATCGGCCTCAAAAACGCTGATCGGTCCGTCTCTAGTTTAAACTTCTGGCCACTGCACACTGGACATGTCCTGCAGCATCCACAAAAAATTCAAAGCCGCTGTTTCTAATCGGAGGTGCGCTCATCATCCCCTCAGGATGTTACAGGGGCGTGCTATATTTTGGCACTAGTACTTTCATACGTTGAGGCTGTATGGAAAGCACAGAGAAAGCCACAGTGGGCGACATGTGGCAGTGGCCTTCGGTCTTAAAAGCTGACAAAGCCAAGTCACGCTGACAAAGCCAAGTTATTGGACTGCTGAAGGGATAAAGAGAGGTTGGAAAATGTACATGTAATTAATAACAGTTTTTGGTCAATAGATGCTCATGAGTGGCCCTCATTCGGATTAAAAATAATACTAAAAAAAAAACATGAAAAGATGTCCTCTCATAAAAGTAAACTTCTGCTGGACAGTGCACAATCACTTTTTGGAAAAAATAAATAAAAGTCAATTTACTTGTTCTAGTGGTGCGTGTCGATGTTTCCGTTCTTGTGCATATATGAAGGTTAATGATTCTGAATGTATATTATGACATTACTTCTGTGTGTGTGTGTGTGTGTGTGTGAGCATGAGTGATGCGTGTCTTATCGTGTTAGCGATTGCACCATCAGCCCTGAGGGGAGCATAATAAGATATTATTCGATTTTGTCTGATCTCCTCATTTATTCAAACCATGGCAGGCCTTGACCCTGCTGCAGAAGACTGCATGTCACTCAGCTCTGCAACACTTGTGAGGGGAGGAAGAGAGAGGGGGGGGGTAGAGGATGCGATGGAGGAGTGATGAATAGAGATAGATGAAAATGGAAGGAGATATGAGGGGAAATTAATTTCAATTGCATATATTTTCCCTTGAAAATGAAAGTTGCTCGCTCTCCTTGTCTCCTTAGGCCGGGGGTGGGGGGGTGGGGTTTGTATAAGTGTGTGTGTGTGTGTGTGTGTGTGTGGTGTTCTCGTGCATAGGCCAAGTCTTAAGAGCAGCACTTAATTATAGCTTTCTGCACAAGACTTACGGTAGCAAGCAAGACCGTTTGGTACTCCTCCTCTCTCAGCATCACTGCGTCCAGTCAGAACCTGGCTGCGTTGCGTGTGTGTGCTCACTGAAAGTTTGTGTTGCTTCATGCTGAGAGTTGATGTTTGCCGCTTCCTAAGGTCTCTCTGCATATTTGATATGTATGTGTGTGTGTTTTGAATGCAGGATAGAGAACTCACTGTTGCAGGTAGGCCTACCGCTCTAGGTTTTATAACTTATGTATTAAAGTTCTCATTGATTTGAGTGAAGCTGGACTTCAGACTGGTTCACTTGAAAAGTGTACTGGTGGAATAGAGATGGAATGAGAAACTGTCCAAGTACGCAAGGTTAGGGGGGTTACTTTAAAAATGTTTTCCTGTACAGATTACTGATTACCTGTTAAATCTAATCTGAAGGATTACATACTAAATTAATATAATCATTTTACTTTACATTATTCTGGATTGCTTGACTTTTTAATATTAAATAATAAAACATGAAAAAAATGATAAACTTTTCTTTATGTCTGTGTAGTCGGTCATAATTAATGAATTGCGAGTTTATCACACTACAGATAATCTGGCATCTAGCCAGATTTATGAAGTATATTAAGTTTTTTAAAAAATAAGTTATAATAGCGGTGTGGCATATTGTATCGTACACAATATCGGCAATGTTTTGAATATCGGAATATCGTGAACAATATTATACCCTGAAATATTGTGCCAGGGTACTACCTTTTTTTTTTTTTTTTTTTTACTGTTTTTAGCAAAAGAAAAATTAAAACGTTTCTCATTTCCTCTTATATATCTACTAGAGACAGATTTTATCTGTCCAGTATCATTCATTTTACTTCAGTCATGGATATATGGAGATATTTGGAGTGCATTATTTAGTATTGTGACATTCTGGATCAATGTCTTCTGTTACAATCTGAAGAAATTCTTGTATTTTTTAATATCTCAGTTAGAGGCGTGCTATATAATATCATATGCAATAATAAAATGTAATTTTCTTTTTGTTGCAGTAGTGTATTTTTGAAATACTTTTTTTTAATTCAATGTTTTGTCATATCGCCAAGAGTATCGTTATCGCTAAAATACCATGAAATATTGTGATATTATTGTATTGTATTGTATAAGGTGAAATGCTCTGAAATGCTGAGGCTGTGTCTGCTGAAGGTATTGAGACTACGCCCAGTGATCACAGATGAATGTAGCTCAAACAGCCTGAAGGGGCTAGAATAGGCTGCTTGTATAGGACCAATGAAGACACAACAGAGCCGAGGCTTACAATGTATGAGCAACTCCATGCATTGTCCTCCATTTCCTAGTAAAATGTCCAGCGTAGTGTGAAGGTACTTCAGTAGGGCTGGCTGGTCAACGTAGCAGGCAGCTCCAAAGCTTATCTAAAATAACCAAGCTGTTCTGCAAATTCAGATGTGCAGGGAAGCCAAAACAAGCTGTAGGCGGTAATAGGTTTAGTAAATTGTAACAGAGCAGGAGAGACTGAGTAGTGTAATGACGCTGATACGCTTTAGGGTTTATAGTGTTATAGGGTTTGGGAAGGAGTCGTGGTAAGTCATGGCTCCAGTGCACCATTAAGCCATGATTTCAGGCCCAGACAAAAAAATTCTAACCACAAAAATGATGGAAAACAGTATAACGGCCTGACTGCACCATTTAATATGACATAGTTACCAACAACGGACTATACATAGACTATATAGAACTGTACTGGGTCACCACATTTAGTGTTAAATCACAAAAATGTCTACTCTTCGTTAATGTTTATCTTAGTCCAATTTAACAAGGTAGCAAAAGTTAAGATATATAGCTGGTCTAACTGCAGAATTTTATTTTGAAACACAAGAAAAGTTGTACTTCCAGATCAGTTTTCGGAGGTTGAATAAAGCCTTCTTGCACCCCCAGTGGCACAGTGGTAAAAGCGCTCGCCTCTAAACACAGAGATTGCGGGTTCGAATCTGCATCCAGGCTGCATAGCTGGCTTGAAGTTAGTCTTGTGACTGAAAGGTTGCCGGTTTGATCCCATGAACCGACAAGACACGACTGAAGTGCCCTTGAGCAAGGCACCTAACCACTGGCTGCTCCCTGGGTGCCGTGGTAGGTTTGCCCATCACTCTGGGCAAGTGTGTTCACTGCCCCTAGTGTGTGTGTGTGTGTGAGTGCTTTACTGCACGGATGGGTAAAATTGGGGTTGATTCATAATTCCTCTGATTTCAGAAAAACACTGTAGAAAAACACTTCAGCATTCTCTACTGTTGGTAGCCCTGAAATTAGAAGCCCTTCAAATCCCCATGACTCTTGTGACATGGCATTCAGACGGGTGAATTTCCATGAAAGCTGACATACTTTGCATGTATTACGATTTAAATGGATCCTACTGTTAATTGGCCTTTTTAAAAGAATGTATATGTGTATTCTAATTGCTGACTTTTTCTGCGGTAACGCTAACTAAATAGATTATATTTTAATGTTCTCTTTTTCTACTCCTACCCTGCAGGCAAGCCTGTGTAATAGGGCCATGTTATCAGATAGCATTGGTAATTGTTCATGCTCAGGTAAACATCACACTCGTCAAAAGTCATTATTTTGATCAAAGATTATAGGAAAGCCAGAATGTTGACTTTTAAATATTGATCCATGATAGATCTTGCTCAGTTTCGTCAGGGACATGAACAAATTTAAAAATATGCTCTACGTACATAATTACATGTTTTATTTGAGAGTGTGGAGTTTCTGTTGGGAATTAATGCCAGGATATAAAGTTATAATTGGAGTAAAGGTAATAATTGAAATGCTCTTTGGATTCAGAATGCAATCATTTTCCCCTTCCTTCTTTTTTCAATCTTAGACTGTGTTAGAAACACTTACTGCTGTATTTACGTAATGTGCTTTTACAGTACTGTGAGTCTACCTGGGATTGAGAATTAAAGTGATCAACTTAAACAAAGAAATTAGTGTCTCTTGTGAGATTTAGCAATAGGGAAATGCCTCTGTAATTTATTTTTCTGAGACACAGGATATAAGCACCTGTTTTAGAGTAAAGGCAAAGCAGTGGTGCTGAAATGAATCACCGTCAGTAATGAGCCTTGAATTTTAGGCCCTGCAATATCGTTTGGGTTGTCTAGACTGTCTGCTGTGAAGCCAGCTCTCTTAATGGTGTGGCATTTGATTCTTTTTTTTTAATGGCAAGTGGCTAATTGGGGCATAATGGGAAAACAAGGCTGGAATTCAAACATGGGCTCATGTAGGTTCAGTAAACTTGGTACATAGCTCAACTTGTTGACCTTCTTTTAAAGTGCAGTTGAAAGATTTATAGTTATTACAAGTTTAATGTTAACTGAAAATGATATTATTGCTGTTGAAGTACAGAAGATATTTTAGCCACACCCTTCAATTTCAGATAAAAAACTGCATCTGCATCCCTGGTCAATAATAGTGTCAAGAGTAGTTAGCATAAAACTGAACATTGTGTTGATAGACTGGCAGAAGTGTGGCAGGTGTCCATGCTAGGGTTCAACTAACCCCAACATACAGGACATGTCCACTGCCCCGAAAACAAGATGACCAATTGGGTGTACCAGACTGTACGGGTGATGATTGAGGGAGTGCTGCTTTTCCTTTTCTTTTAATCTGTGATTTAACCACTTGGCTAAATAGGCAGATGTTTGAATGGTTTGCAGTGTTTGTAAGTTTCCAGTATACCAGTATAACAATTGTGAGAAATCTCCCTGAGGCAGAACTCCAGCTGGTATGTCGCCCACTACTACATTAGATTTAATTTAGTTTTCTTATAGACTCGAGTCAAGAGACTAGTGTTGGTGTAAAGATCTATTCACATTCCTATTTATACACACAAACTATTCTTTATGCCTCAATTAGTACATTATTAATCAATTTCAGTTGCATTTACTGAAAAAAAAAAAAATATATATAGGGAAGATAACACATGACATTCAAATGCGAAGCATTTCTAGGCCTTAACTCTGTTCTGGCTCCACAAAGTTTGTTGTTGACACCTCATACGGACTGGTAGCCTGTAATGGTTTGCCATCCGTCCAGAGAACACTCTAGAGGACTGAGTGTGTGAGTATCTGCTTTGTTGCTCTGTGTTGCAGAAAGCTGCACCCTTGTGTTTGTCCATCTAGATTGGGGATTTGAGGTCTGTTTGACCTCCACAGACCAGCAGAGCGAGACATGAACGTTAGAACACATTCACAGCACTTGAGCAGCTTTTACTCCCCCTGTCTTTTAACCTCAAGCGTCCTCACCTGTTACTAGCGCCTGTCTTCCTCTTGATTCCCCCAGCTTTTCTTTCTTCATCTCTTTCGGATCACCTCTTAACTTGGCTCCGTCTTCAGCTTGAGTGGGTTTTTAAGACAGCCATGTGAAATTAGTGAGCAGGCCTCGAAACCTTGGGTGGATGCAGTCTAAGTTGTTCTACTGGAAGTATGGCTTTATGAAAGCTGTTTTACAGTCACTGAAGTCGGGGCTATGAAACGAAGCCATCAAGGAACGCCATCATTTGCTCAGGCAATTACTGCATGTGCTGAAAATAGACTGTGATTCAGTTTTCACTTTGCCTGTACTTCAGTCATGTAGATCTAACATTGCTTCTGGAAACTTTGTTGATGGCTTTATGCCTGGTTACCATGACCTGGTTGCTGTGTACTATTTGACCAGTACACTAGTGCTGACCAAATGACTAATGACTAATACTTCAGCATGTACTTAGTGTAAGAAAGAAAAACAGTGACCTCGCTTTTACCACCTGTGTTTTTTTCTTTTTAGCAGTGCAGTATAAGTAACCACTAAGGTTTAACAAGTAGCTCACTGGATGTCCAGCCATTGTAAGATTCTATTTATGATGTAATTTATAAGGTGTTAAAATTTTTAATTTATAATAATAGCATTTTTTGTGGTTGCTAGTAAACAAATAAGTCATGGAAATGCTTCACTGTATGTGCGTATGTGCAGACAGGGAATCAATGTGTGTTGTGTTTAAACCTCTGACCACTAAATGGCAGTGTTGTAATCTGTTATAAAGCTCCACTCCAACATTAACAAGCAGCACAAGGGCGCAATGCTATTGTAAGCATTGATAAACCTGTTCATACAGTGGTGTGATTTAATAGTAGAATTTGAAAAATCGCAATATGTCAGTATTGCAATATATCGTGATGTATTGAATCGTGACCTCTGTATCACGATACGTATTGTATCGCCAGGTTCTTGCCAATACACAGCCCTAATATATATGCCTCCATTCACTTAAGCATGAGAGTAAACTAAGGACTGCTCTCTTTCTCTCATATATATATATATATATATATATATATATATATATATATATATATATATATATATATATATATATATATATATATATATTATATGGTGATGTGTAATGCAGGTTGGTATTCTTCTAATCAGACAGAAGGTGAGCATATACTGTCTGTTCTGAGGATGCACACTTAAGCTCTGTAATTTGTAGTGACCGCTCTCAAAGCCAAAGGAACTATGAGCATGTCTTATGCTGGCAGAAGTTGTTTCTGAGTGCCTCCATTCACTCAAGCATGAGAGTCAACTAAGGACTGCTCTCTTCCTCTCATACACTCTCTCTATACAGTCTCTCTCTCTCTCTCTCTCTCTCTCTCTCTCTCACTACAGTCTCTCTCCTTTCTCTCTGTTTCTCTCTCTCACTACAGTCTCTCTCCTTTCTCTCTGTTTCTCTCTGTTCCTCTTCCAGTTCTTTCTGTTGGTTGTTTCTCACGCTGTCCGTGCTTTTACTCTCAGTTCCTCTGCACAGCCTCGGTCTCCTGCGCTCTGTCCTGCTTGAGTTCACCTTGTTTTTCTCAGAGGTGCTTTTTTGGGTAGAAGGCTTTGCTCTTGTCTGTTCTTTGACTCTCTGTACACTGAAACCACGAGTTCTGGAAGTTTTGCAAAAGAAGCAGAGGAAGTCGGACCCTTCTGTCTTCTGTTCTGTTAAAGATGGGGTCAACATCAAGTTGAACTAATGTGAGACAAAAATACTCAGGGATTATTTTTAATGTTTGTTAAAACATAAAAAAAAAACATGTTAAACATAGACTTCTTGCCCCTGCCTCACTCTTTTGTCTCACTCCCTGTCTCTCTCTCTCTCTCTCTCTCTCTCTCTCTCTCTCTTTCACTCCCTGTCTCTCTCTCTCACTCCCTCCCTCTCTCTCTCTCTCTCTCTCTCTCTCTCTCTCTTTCACTCCCTGTCTCTCTCTCTCACTCCCTCTCTCTCTCTCTCTCTCTCTCTCTCTTTCACTCCCTGTCTCTCTCTATATATTCCACTCCCTGTCTCTCTCTCTCTCTTTCACTCCCTGTCTCTCTCTCTCTCTCTCTCACTCCCTGTCTCTCTCTCTCTCTCTCTCTCTCACTCTGTCTCTCTCTCTCTTCCTGTCTCTCTCGCTCTTTCACTCCCTGTCTCTCTCTCTTTCACTCCCTGTCTCTCTCTCTTTCACTCACTCTCTCTCTCTCCCTGTCTCTTTCTCTTTCCTCCACTCCCTGTCTCTCTCTCTCTCTCTCTCTCTCTCTCACTCCCTGTCACTCTCTCTCTCTTTCACTCTGTCTCTCGCTGCCTCTCTTGCTCCCTGTCTGTCTCTCGCTCCCTCTCTTGCTCCCTGTCTGTCTCTCGCTCCCTCTCTTGCTCCCTGTCTGTCTCTCGCTCCCTCTCTTGCTCCCTGTCTGTCTCTCGCTCCCTCTCTTGCTCCCTGTCTGTCTTTGCTCCCTCTCTTGCTCCCTGTCTGTCTCTCGCTCCCTGTCTGTCTCTCGCTCCCTGTCTGTCTCTCGCTCCCTCTCTTGCTCCCTGTCTGTCTCTCGCTCCCTCTCTGCAGACTCTTTCGTCTCCCACAATGTAGCTTTATTTTTCATGAGCACAAGTGCAATAATGCCAAAGCATAGGAAGTGAATGTTTATAGTGTGTAGCTGAATGTGCTCAATGATTATTATATTTCTCTCTCTCTCTCTCTCTCTCTCTCTCTCTCTCTCTCTCTCTCTCTCTCTCTCTCTCTCTCTCTATATATATATATATATATATATATATATATATATATATATATATATATATATATATATATATATCTATATCTGTGATGTGATTTGATTAGTAAAGCAGGACGCTGTGTGTGTGTGTGTGTGTGGGGATCATGTTAGTGTTGGTGTGCACTGCGCTGTCGGTAGGAGAGCTGAGAACGCACGCGGCTAATGCTCATGAATAATAGATCCACAGTTTCTGATTAAGCCTTGAAGTGCTGGAGCCTAAAGAACAGATCGCAACAGAACAGGTGCTTTTGTGTTACACACTCCTAACTCTTACGACTCCCGCCAGCTGTGTGCATGTGTGTGTACTGTGTACAGATGAAATGAACAAATCACCTAGCGTAACCATGGAGACACAGCTGCATGTATTATATATATACACACACACACACACACACAGCTGATCAATATAACAATAAATTAACATTACCCTCTGATCACTAGAGATGTGTAGATACTGATCCAGCTCATTTACTCATACCTGGAAAGTCACCCATACCAACATTCAAAAACTCACACAGTGAATGAGGGTCTGCTCCCACACAGTGAATGAGGGTGTACTCCCACAAAGTGAATGAGGGTCTGCTCTCACACAGTGTTCATGGTGTGGTTTTTGTTTTTGTCTTTGCCCATTTTTGAACACACCCCTCAAAATCGCTTCTCCACACAGCTGGAGATGCAGGCTAGTAAACTGGAGGTGGAAAACTGTCAATGTTTGTTACCGTATATGCTGACTTTCATTGAATAGAATTGAGGTATAAATATTAATACAAAGTTTTTTTTTTATTTATAGTAAAATAGGCAGTATTGTCTGACCCCTGTACATCACTGCATGATTAGTCTCAGTGCATGGTGTTTACACAGCTGCTCAGTTTTCCACTGTGCTTGCTCAGTACTCGGCCCCCAGCGTGTTACTTGGAATAACACTGTTTATTTGAAATTATTCATAGACTGAGCCGTCTGAGGCTGCGTTTCATGTAGCATGGATGGAGTATTTTTTATACAGTATACAAAATGCAGCAGCTCAGGTCCTACAAAAGCAAACAAAGCTCATAAAAACCTTTCTTTGAAAGCACTGCACTGGCTACCTATTTCTTTTAGGAGAGAATAGCTTTAGTGTGCTTCTGGTACTGGTTTTAAGGCTCTAAATGACCTCAAAGCTCATGAATACATCTCAGAATATCTGTATGTTCATATTGCAGCACGTGACTTTAGATCTGTAGATACTAGCCGTCTGCAGATACCTTCTATAAAATACTACAAACGTGTAGAGTTCTCGTGTAGATGTGTGGGACTTAATTTCAACCTTTGTTAGACAGTTAAGCTCAGTACACATCTAAGCGTTTCATTAAAAATATATATCTTTTTTTTTCTATTTGATCGGAGGAATTGTCTTGTGATTAACTCATGTAGTCTCCTTTATTAAATGTTAAATGTTAAGTTTGTTTAAGCTGCCACCACTATGAAAAGTGCTTTAGGAATAAAATTATCATTCTTATTACTATTATTACAAAACAGAACCCAATGTATAATGAAAGGGGCATGTTTTTCTGTGTATAACAAGATTTAAGAAGGATGTTTTTCTGGAACATTGAACAGTTCTTACATCATAAAGACACATGGAGATCTATTATTATTATTATATTTTTTCTTTTAATCAGACAAGCCTTTACAAACATATTGTTATTTTCAATGACTGGCTGCCAAGTGACCCAAGACACTTGTAAGGAAAGAAAATGTAGAGAATGGAGAAAAAGGAGAAGGTCACAAAGACACAATAGACAAGCACAAACATAACACATGCACAAGTATCACAAAAAGAACATCCCTGATGCGGTCATTAGCAGCAGCAAACTGAAATGAACAGCTTGTGATTCAAATGTTATCAACACAGAAAATTGCGACAACAGCCACATTGAACAACATGTTTAGAGTGCTGAACTGCACCTTCAGATCTGTGTTCAGCACCATGGACAGCACTGAACATGTTGTCTTCTTTGAAATGCTAAATGACCACCTTCCCATTGAGAAAAACTTGCCCTTGGTCCAATATGTTGGCAAGATCACCTGTTACTTACTGGGATATTCAGTAGAGATTGACCAATGAGGGTTTTCAAGGCCGATACCGATCACCGATCACCTTTCGATACTGATAGAGGGCGGAGTATACGCCACGGCAGGGCTACACATAGTTATTAGCACAAGCAAGTCATGAAACATGGTCTAAACTGGTTTATTACCATTTTTAACAAGCTCCTATGAAACAGCATAATATTTTTAACTAAATTAACAGTAAATTAACAAAGTAAATCAAACAAATATCCCCAATACTGCAATCATTACATTTAGACCCTTAATTTAAAACTAAAAAAGTTAATTAAATAAATACAGTAAAAACTGCAATCATTAAACACAGACTCTGTTATTTTAAACTACAATCTGTAATCATTAAATGTAGATCTTGAATTGCTGCTGCTGTTCTGTTCGTACCGGTCAGATCTGGTCTGTATGGTGTTCTAGGTTATTAGTTTTGTGGTAGCTGTGCGTGCTAGCTCTGCTGTTTGCTGATACTCACTGTATTCAGTCGTACTCTAAAAACCGTATCAGATTAAAAGTGTTAAATGTCGTTGTCTTGGTTCTCCAATGAGACACGATTAATTTTATAAATTTAAAAAACGCTCTGGATGAGTCTGCGTCACATATGGTAACAAGCTGCCAGACGGACGCAACGCAAAGGAAAACTGTTTTCGCGAGGTGCGTCGCTTTAGTCAGTCTGTGGAAAATGAAAGGGTATGTGTTTCCACCTAGCTGTTCAGATAGGAATTGCAAGGAGCTGGCCGGAGGGGGTTTCAACAAAACACTAGCTGGAAATACAGAAATTAGGCTCATTTGTTTAACGCCATTGATCGGCTAAATTGGAGAAGTTTCGGCCAATCACCCATCACATATTTTGATACATAGCCAATTGATCTTTCCATCTCTAGTATTCAGTTATGTCATGTTCCCTTTCGTTTCTGAAATAAACAGGTGTCATGAGACTTTTGACTCACCCTATACTTAAATATAGTCAAGTAAATATATGACCTGGTGTTATGTAGCAGATTCTGGTTGCAGTAAAGGTTTTTGAAAAGTCCAACTTTTATAGATGAGTGTCAGTGGATTTGATATCAAGTAATTAAACAGGGCCACTTTACCAATGAGTAAGGAGTAGTGAGCCTGTGTACAGTGACAGCCACTGTACAGTAGCTGGATAAACTGCATAGCAACAAGTATGAGATTGATTGTGTGCTCTGAGAATTAATAATATTTAAGCCTATACATTTTCTTCCTCTGAATAATTCAAGAAGGGTGAGAACAGCTTAAGAATAGCTTAAAAATAATCTCCATATTTATGCTCACTTTAGTAGTACATTGTGTGTATGTGTGGTAGGGTGGGGGATTAGTCTGCTGGGTAAGACATTATGGGCTTGTTCAGGCTACCAGCCTAGATCCGAGTATTAGTATCCAGATAGTCCACACATGGTTTGAAGTGCATTTCCAGTTGGATTATTACAGATGTGTCTCAGTCTGGATGCTCTTGATGCTCAAATTTGGATTTCAAAGTGACCTTTGAATCACTACCAGCAAACAATGATCGAATCAAGTGTGACAGAAGTGCCGATGTTTGGTATGTGGTTACTGAGGCCCACGTTGTTGCTGATAAGTTACTGATGTCTGGATACACAAATCCATTCTAATCCGTGGAAAACCACAGTGCTGACAGTCGTCTCAAAAGATTTGATCCCAGAAGCAAACCCAGTTTGCCTGTACTCTGAACACAGCCTATGTTCTATGTCCTGATGTAGCTTTGCTTTAGTATGTGAGAGATGTATAAAAGGAATTTTTCCTTTTCTTTCTTTTCTTAGAATACTAAGCAAATTCATATCACAGACAAATGTCATGATACAATACAAGGACAAGAATTTAGTTAGTGTTTACCTAAAAACGTGTTATTAAAATTACAGTGAAATTAATAAGTTGGAACATGAAGTGTCCTTAACTTTAATTCACGTTAGTTTGGCATAATTGTCATTCAGAGAGCATTGAAGTATAATAGTTTACTATAGAGTAGGGGTGTGTGATGTATATATTGCCAACGATAAAATCTTGGAGCTGCATGGAGCTGGTTTGGATCTGAAAAGACTGTCGTTGCTCAGAAAGTGCTTGCCCTTAAAGATCGCTCGACAGCTAACCTGTTCCATCATATCCAAACACACCACCACACAGAGTATGAGGACTATGAAGCACTTCGGGAGCCCGCTGTCCAAGACCGACCTGAACCAGCTAAGGTGTCTGACAGAACACACACTCAGCAAACTAAAAAAGTGCCTTCACATGATGCTGGCTCACTGAGATTAATAACTGATCACAGTGATTTATCAATCTACTCAGACTTTAACAGAGTTCAGTAACACTGAGATTAATAACTGATCACAGTGATTTATCAATCTACTCAGACTTTAACAGAGTTCAGTAACACTGAGATTAATAACTGATCACAGTGATTTATCAGTCTACTCAGACTTTAACAGAGCTCAGTAACACTGAGATTAATAACTGATCACAGTGATTTATCAGTCTACTCATACTTTAACAGAGCTCAGTAACACTGAGATTAATAACTGATCACAGTGATTTATCAGTCTACTCAGACTTTAACAGAGCTCAGTAACACTGAGATTAATAACTGATCACAGTGATTTATCAGTCTACTCAGACTTTAGTAGAGTTCAGTAACGCTGATATTAATAACTGATCACAGTGATTTATCAGTCTACTCAGACTTTAACAGAGCTCAGTAACACTGATATTAATAACTGATCACAGTGATTTATCAGTCTACTCAGACTTTAACAGAGCTCAGTAACACTGATATTAATAACTGATCACAGTGATTTATCAATCTACTCAGACTTTAGCAGAGTTCAGTAACACTGATATTAATAACTGATCACAGTGATTTATCAGTCTACTCATACTTTAACAGAGCTCAGTAACACTGATATTAATAACTGATCACAGTGATTTATCAGTCTACTCAGACTTTAACAGAGCTCAGTAACACTGATATTAATAACTGATCACAGTGATTTATCAGTCTACTCAGACTTTAACAGAGCTCAGTAACACTGATATTAATAACTGATCACAGTGATTTATCAGTCTACTCAGACTTTAACAGAGCTCAGTAACACTGATATTAATAACTGATCACAGTGATTTATCAGTCTACTCAGACTTTAACAGAGCTCAGTAACACTGATATTAATAACTGATCACAGTGATTTATCAATCTACTCAGACTTTAGCAGAGCTCAGTAACACTGATATTAATAACTGATCACAGTGATTTATCAGTCTACTCAGACTTTAACAGAGCTCAGTAACACTGAGATTAATAACTGATCACAGTGATTTATCAGTCTACTCAGACTTTAACAGAGCTCAGTAACACTGAGATTAATAACTGATCACAGTGATTTATCAGTCTACTCAGACTTTAACAGAGTTCAGTAACACTGATATTAATAACTGATCACATTGATTTATCAGTCTACTCAGACTTTAACAGAGCTCAGTAACACTGATATTAATAACTGATCACATTGATTTATCAGTCTACTCAGACTTTAACAGAGCTCTGTAACACTGAGATTAATAACTGATCATATGGATTTATTGGTCTTGTCAGGCTAAAACTTGTAACAAAGCTATTCACATCCATGTCAGAGTTTATCTAATGAACATGCTGCATTTCATCCATTGATTTTAAAATAGGAAATATATCAACATTGGTGAAATGTTTTTCTTTTAATTTAGGGTTAAATGTTCTAAAAGTATTCCTTAAAATACAAAAAGAACTATTTAGAATTGCTTTTACAAATTCAAACCTGTCATACATGGATCCTTTGTCTTTTATATTATATTATATAAATACATATTACCAATACTTCCTTTACATCCCAATCATGTCACAAGTGTAGCCTATTAGTCCTAAACCACCAGTGATGGAGGCCTAGGCAGAGCTTGGTGGGGAATTGTTTTAAATGGCTATAATGTAGCGACAGCACTCGCACAAAAAATATCTTAAAGGCAGTTTAACAAATATTCTCTCTCCATTTTATAGCGTAGGCCTTTGACCAATCTGAGTAGGCCCAGGCCTACCTATAACTGCTTCGCAGCCCTCTAACGCAGCTTCCATTACAAATAATATTAAATTTAGTAAACCCCATTTTTTGGGACATGTTTACTATGGGCTGGGTGCTGTAAAATGTCATCCCCTGAGACTTGAGTGCTTGAATGCAGTATCTGTTCTGCATGGAAAGTGATTTTTTACATTTTGATACATCTGTCCACTAATATTAATACACATGCTGTCCACAGTGTATTGCTCTGAACACGACCCTAATTTCTACTTTGTATTTCTTGCTTATTCTGGGTATGAGCCATTAGGTGGTTGGAAAAATATAAATCACCAACAAAACAGGTTTTTACAGGATTTTTGAGAATGCTAACTTTTCAAGGGCTCCAGTGGTTTGGACATCCAATCTCATCCCCAAACTCAGCAGGGACAACAAAAACAGTCCGCCAGCAATCGTGGCCATAGATTTCAAATGGGGTCGAGGCGAGAGCAGGCAGGGTTAATGTAGATGGACCCATAATCGTAAACTGCGACGTAAGTAGGCAAGGTTAAAACTGGGAGGAGCTAGCAGTCTATTTCCCAACTCTGTCCTTGGGGTTCGTCAGGCAGTTCGTATTTCTGCTTTATACACATGTATGCCTTGTCTTGCATGGCCAGATGTGATCTTCTAAGAAGAACACAAATCAGGAAACAAATGGGTGCTTCAGTCTGGATGGCAGTGTCATCTTATTAGGGTGGGAGCAAAGTGGAGTTTTCTCAACAAACTCAGAGAAAATACATGCATCAAAAATAAACATTGTCTGCACAGGAAAAGCAAACAGTTGAAACAGCATGTTTCTTCTGATGGAGCAGAGCCAATGTGATGTGTTTTTCTAGCTGGCATTGCTTATGTTTGTGGTGTTACTGGTTAAAGCTGGTAACCCTCAAGGAGTGCTACCCTCAAGGATATGCCTTACAGTGGTATCATATTTTACTATAGTGCTAGAGGTCTAGAGGACTCTTAATGCCAGCAGCAACCTGGTTCTGCCCCCCTTCCACCATATGCCTTCAACCAACATTACCACCTTACCTGCACCAGCCCTCCCAAGCCATTACATGTGTGTGCCCACACAGCCACACAACTAAACGCCTCAAAGTTACAAAAGTAGTTAATGTATTAAGGCTAATTACAGTCCTGTGGAATTGCACATGGCACCACAATTGAGCATCACATCTCTGGTCACAGCTTGGCTTTGCTAATGATGTTGTTTTTAATCTGTCATCATTATAGCTTTACTCTAACAAGACGTCCACATGTCAGCTAAAATTAAATCAAAGCTAAAACAGATGCAAGGGCATATCAAGTAAGAAAAAAAAAAACAGAACTGTTCAGTTTCTTAAGATTTGTTATATAAGGTTTAAGTTTTTTTTGTGATAAAGCTTCATGTGTTTTGCTGCTTTCCCGCCCCACCCAGCCTGTAAGCTGTTTAGCCGCAATGGCCATGGTTCCTCAAAATGATCTGCTTGCAAATTTTTAAGCAGATTATGGAGGACCCACACCTTCTGCATACTTTGCTACATACACCTGGTTTTGACTCCAGGCTTTTTATTTTATTTTCCAGGCTTAAAAGAATAAGATGCGTCGTAGGGTCATTTGAAAGTATTTTAGAGTACAGACTTCACTGTACCTTTGAAATAGCATGCATGTTTATAGTTTTGGGATGCTAAAAGGAGGTGGTATAGTGACAGGCCCCTTGACTGATACTTGAGTACTACTGGCTGTTAGAAACCCTGATGGCCCAAGGGAAGATGTTGTCTCAGAAATCCTGATTGTGGACTTTATGCTTCTGTACCTCCTGCTGGTGCACTGCTCTACGACACTGGCTTGGAAGGGTGGAGTCCTTTTGAGTCCTCCTGGTATTCCCCAGGCAGTGGCAGCTGTTCTACTGGCCTGTCCACACCACACTCTGCAGAGCACTGGTTATTTCCTGGCTCCAGTGTGTCAGGAAGCTGACCTCCTCTCTGCACACCATCGCTTTGTTATTGGGGATCAAGTCCTCAGTCGTTGTCAGCTGCTGATTTGTTGATGACTTTGGCGCTGTGTCTGGCTGTGCAGTCGTGGGTGTACAGGGAGTTTAAGAGCGAGCCAAGCTCACAGCCATGAGGAGCTCATGTGTTGAGGGTCAGTGAGGATGAGGATCCTTATCATTTGGCATCACCCTGTCAAGAGGTTCGGGATCCAGCTGCATGGAGAACTGTTCAGACCATGTCCTGAAGCTTAATGTCGAATCTTGAGGGGTTAACGCTGAACAGCATTCTCGCTTGTGTGTTTCTTGTTCATATGCGAGAGGACAGTGTGTAGTGTCAGGGCTGATGGGGCTGGTAGGCGAACTGCAGTGGGTCCGGGGAGGGGGCAGGTAGTGATGCTTCTCAAAGCTGCTCCCAGCCCTTGCTTATGATAGAGGTCAGAGCAACAGGGCACCAGTCATTTAAGGTGGTAACTGTACAGATTTAATTGAGTTATTTTTGCCGCAGTCCCCAACCAGTTGCCCCTCAGCTGGTTTGATACCTCTCAGCCCTTTTCTGTTCCTGCGTGTGTGTGCACGCACGCGTGAAGGTCTCAATAAATGATGGCAAGATCAAAGCATATATAAAGATCTCAGCCATGTGACATCTACAGTAACTCAGAAATAGCATAGCAGGAAACATGTACTTCAGCTGTCAAAGCTGACACAGAAAGTGAAATGAACAGGATTTAATGTCTCTGCCCTTTAAAAGTAGATGATCTGTGCTCAAAGGCTTGGCCCACTATATAGAAAAGAATTCTCCACAGTCACTCTACCTGACTTTGGAACAGGGACTATGGTGGAAAGTTAGCCAGTTCGTTGGCACAATTTTTTCAATGGGGGCCAGCACAATATCAAAATAGCTAAGGGCCGGTCTCTCTATCCAAAAGTATTATTCATTAATAGTGTTGCGCCGATACCGGCTCTTACACACAGTATCGGTATCAGCAATAGAGAGTGCCGAAACCATGAAGCTTATTGGTCCGCATGCATACCACTAAATGGCGCTTGACTGAAGCCAACAGCATGTGCGCGGTGTGGGAGTATTTCTCGGTTGAGACGGGCAGCAGCAAAAATGCCCGCTGCAAAATTTGTAACGCCAGCATTTCGAGGGGTGGCACGACCAGCAAAGACTTCAATACGTCAAATTAAATTATGCATTTAAAGCGAAACCACATCAAAGAACACAGCGACTTCATTCTAGCAAGCACAAAGAAGCAAGCTAGCACAAAATACAACATATAAAAAGAGGAACCCTATAAATATCAGGATTTATAGCCATATATTGAGCATTTAAGTCACAGTAAGTATCGGTACTCGGTATCGGCAAATACCTGAAAAGCTGATATCGGTATTGATATCGGTAAGGAAAAAGTGGCATCGGTACATCCCTATATATTAATACATTATGTATGTTATCGTCGCTGTCCAATGAGAAACATTTATCTCCAAGATTGCAACTTTACAAGAGAGACCAAAAACATACTTTACTTTCAATGGAAGTCAATGGAACCAGAATTTTTTCCAGGCTATTTTGGAGCACTAATTATTATAACAAATTATTTTAATTAATTCTGTAACTGCAGCAGCAGAGTAAACAATGTTAAAAAAAAATCTACATGCGTGCTGAAGAACATTTCTGCATCCAGTATCTTCAGTGTTTCTTCTGTATGTCACTCAGTCACTGCATCACCTTATGGAACTCAATAACAGCAAGTCTTATATTTCTATATGTATAAGTCACATAATCTATTATGGTATAGAGAACCTTTCTCTGATGGTGAGTTTCTCAGCAGTGACACTGACGTGGTGGTGTGTTAGTGTGTGTTGTGCTGGTGTGAGTGGATCAGATACAGCAGGGCTGCTGCTGGAGTGTTTAAACACCTCAGTGACACTGCTTAGTGATTAGCATAGCCACCTCATAACTCGCTCTGGTCAGGTTCCCCTGTGCCACGCGTGCCCTGTGCTCTCGTCCCCTAAGTATTTACCATAATGTCCAGGCTTTGCCGCAATAGTCTCTTAGCATTAGAGACCCATGCATTCGCAGCCTCTCGCTACGGAAAACTAGTCTGAAGTCTGTCTCTCTTAAAAATGCTTTTGACGTAACCGTCACTGCCAAAATTATCTATTTTAGAGCAAATTAAGCAGAGAATTTCGTTTTATGTCATGTTTATGTATTTTTAGTATCTAAAACAACGTGTAATCACCAGGGATGTCCATAAAGGGTGCTTAGCCTTTAAGTTTATTTAATTCCGATTGCTAAGACGGCGGTGAAACGTACTGTACATGTATTTGTACTGCTGGACTTTGGACACCCCTGCACTTTGGACACCCCTGGGTTAAGGTGGCTGTAAACCCTCCTGCTAGCTGATGTGCAAATGAAAAGTGTTCAGCTCGTCTGGAATCACAGTGTTTTCCACAAAGCCAGTAGGGCTGCAACTATCGATTATTTTAGTAATCAGGTATTTTATTGAGAGTCTTATCAGGTTATTGCTCAAAGTGCATATAGTAAGGTTTTAAAGGAAAACATTTAAATAATTACTATTATTAAAATTTATTTCTAGACCTTTATATCGTACTGTAAGTTCACAAGACTGGCTACTGTACACTCATTTACTCTGCAGAATCCTACACTTGCTGACCCACGTACTGCAAACAAACTAAACTGAATATCCTCGCTGTACTGGATTTGGTGCATTTTAGGCTCCAAATTGCATCACTGGGAGGGAAGAGTGTGTGTGTGTTTGTGACTGTGGTTAAAATGATAATGTGAATGAAGGTCAGGCTTTTATTTTTTTGTGGTTATGTTTTTAAGCAAAGCTTTGATCATTTACGAACATAACTCGCCATTACACATAACCATAACGAACACACATGCTTTACTAGCCTTCATCTCAACTCACCATCAGACTGACTTAAGCTAAATGTTATCGTTACTGTGTGTCGCTCCACTCTGTGGATTGTGGTGCTCAGCTAGGGGTTACCGTAAAACTCTCTCTCTATCAGTTTGCTGGAAAAGCTCAGTTGCTTGCTTTTTAGGTTCCCCGTTCCACCTTAAATGGTATAGAAGTTACATTCTGGCTCCTGTAATGCTGCATCATTTAAGGTGGAACGGGGGAATTCACATAAGAAGCTAACTTCAGCCACGTCTTTCTTCAGGTTGGCGCTCAGTAACGGCTCCTCGGCTAGTTCGGTTTACAGTAGACGTTGGACACTGTGTATGGTTTTCTCTGGCCCGTCTCTTCTGTTCGTCTCTCCTTATTCTCTCTCTCTTTCTCTATTTTGCAATCGGCACCATCAAACCACGTCTTCTTTGTGACACCTTTGTTATCAAGTTACTCGACTTTATCGAGGAATCGTTTTAGCCCTAATAGCCAGTTTCCTTTTTAGAGTCCTGCCTACATCTGCACAGTCCTACATCCTCCTGATTACGTCTGCATATTTCCAAATTCCCCATACTTGTACTTAATTCTTCAAGTTCATGTCAACAAATATAGACACTTTTAAGATTTCTTGCCTTGATGTCAGGAGTTAAGACCCCGTTAAGTGAGTGAATGACTGACAGTGAAATGAATCGGTTGTGATGGCGCGACTGATGAGTTAGCGATATATTCAGGAGAACTGCTCACTGCTGAATTTAGAACCAGCTTCTAAACCGGGATTGATCTTGCAGTTGGAAAGGGAGGAGGGTAGAAGAAGGGGAAGGAGAATATATGTCTTTCTTTTGGAGTGATTTTTCCTGCACTGTCTGTGGTGCATGTTTGTGGGTAGGTTAAAACCTTGTTGGGGATGAATTGAAAAATATTGATGTGGTTTGAACATCACTCACTAATTGACAAGCACATTAAAGTTCCTTCGTTAGAGAGAGCGATTAGCAGTCAGCTTTGTGTGCATCATTTCAAGGGAAGAAACATTCATGGACCCACATTAGCAGGATCTTAATAAATGTTTGCCGTCACAAGATTCAGATTGATGGCCGAACGCTATTGGCTGATGGCTCCTGGTTTTGTGACCGACTGCTCACTTCGACATACCTCTCTGACTCTGGTTTATCTCACAGTAATGATTTAATAGTCTTATCACTTCTTATCAGCACGTATTCACTCCGTCTCGCTGCTGCTCGCTCAGTTAGACTCATATGTGGAGTCAAAATCACAGATGGAGCTGCAACCACTTAAACTTTGTTTGACTTTTGAGGCACAAAGAACAGTAAGGATGTGAAGGAAGCTCTCTCCCTCTCTCCATCCCTCCTAGATATTCCACCGTCCACTGAGAACTTTACTGAAACATTAAAGCATTTAGGAAGCTCAGCGTCTCAGACAGGACGTGTTCAAGTAGAGCAGATCAGTACAAACACTGATCAGTCCATGCAGAGCTACTGCAGAGTTCACACATGCTGTTAGAACTGAAAGAGCCGTCCAGATATTAATGCTTATGGGTTTAGAATGTGATTATTAAAGTTCCTGTAGGTGTAATGAGTACTAATACTTCCATACAGTGCAGTGTTTCTCAGCCTCTGCCTTTGAGGCCCACTGCCTCACATTTTATTGTTTTTCTGCTTCAACAGCTATTTTAACTCATAATGGACTGGTAATGAGGTGATTGGACTGGTAATGAGGTGATCAGTGATTAGAACTGCTTAAAATGATCTAATTTTATATGAAAGTTATTTTTGTTATAATACAAACTTTAAAAATGTTAGTTTTATATTAATGTTAGTTTAATATACTACTAATCAACTGTACCAATAGTGTTAAATACTGAAATGTGGTTACATCTGGTGACTTGACTAGGACTCTAAGTTTAAGACTTGGGACTTGACTCGAGACTCGCTTGTATTGACTTGGGACTTAACTTGAGACATCCTTGTATTGACTTGGGACTTGACTTGAGACATCCTTGTATTGACTTGGGACATGACTCGAGACATCCTTGTATTGACTTGGGACATGACTCGAGACATGCTTGTATTGACTTGGGACTTGACTCGAGACATCCTGGTATTGACTTGGGACTTGACACAAGACTTCCTTGTATTAACTTGGGACTTGACTCGAGACATCCTTGTATTGACTTGGGACTTGACTCGGGACTTCCTTGTATTGACTTGGGACTTGACTCGAGACTCGCTTGTATTGACTTGGGACTCAACTCGAGACTCGCTTGTATTGACTTGGGACTTGACACAAGACTTGTATTGACTTGGGACTTGACTCGAGACATCCTTGTATTGACTTAGGACTTGACTCGAGACTGGCTTGTATTGATTTGGGACTCGACTCGGGACTTGATTGTCAAGACTTGAGACTTACTTGTTACTTGCAACTTAGTGACTTGGTTCCATGTTAGACTATTTGTACCTAAGAATGCCTTAATTTAGAGGCTGTATTTATTTTCAAATGGTCTAATTTGGTTTGCGTGACTGCTTAAATAGAAAGTTATATTTGTAGCCTACACTGCTATTTATTGGAACATGACTGAAGTTACTGTAACGGATCTGTAAACTTTATCCTACTTGTTTTTTGGAATCTACATGATATTACAGCAAAAACAGAAAGTGTGTCTGTCTTGACTATACCCATTAAAGCTACACTAGTAAAGTCGATCCACTCTGTTACTGCATTACAGAGCAATTAAGCACGAAATTATCCAATCCATAAGCTGCATCTTGATTACTGAAGGAGATAGGAGATAGTTCAGTCACCTGATTTGAAGTCAGAATGAGATTACACTACAATAACTCTACACAGTCTTTCCTAAACGTATATCAATAGAATTTGAAATAAACTACACTCTGATTAGCAGTGTAATCACAATTAGCCTACTAAATGTAGACATTCTGACATGAATGACTGGGTTTTTTAGGGCCGTTCTGTTAATCTTGCTCAACTACTCAGCTTAGAAACAAGCAGCTGTGGGCACAAGTAGGTTAATTGGATTTGTTAAAAAATACAGTAACACATGTTTGTTATGCTTGGATAGAGTGATTGTTCTAAAGAGCTGCATCCTTATTAAACTCCTCTAGACATTTTTGTTATTTCTGCCTTCCACCTCTCCACTCCAGCATATTGATTGTCCCGTCTCAGAGCAAGATCAGGGGAGGACCTTGTCTATGTGAATCCATCAATAACGCTCTGATGGAGACTGTCTCTCTCTCTCTCTCCCTCCTGACTCTCTCTCTCTCCTTGCTCTCTCTCTCTCTCTCTCTCTTTCTCTCTCTCCTTGCTCTCTCCTTCTCTTTTTGCTCTCTCTCTCTTTCTCTCCTTGCTCTCTCTCTCCTCTTCTTGCTCTCTCTCTTTCTCTTCCTACTCTCTCCTTCTCTTTTTGCTCTCTCTCTCTTTCTCTCCTTGCTAGCTCTCTCTCTCCCCTTGCTCTCTCTCTCTCCTTTTCTTCTTGCTCTCTCATTTCTTGCTCTCTGTCTCTCTCTCTCACTCTTTCTGTCTCGCTCTCTCTTCTCTCTCTCGCTGTCTCTCTCTCTTCTCTCTCTCGCTGTCTCTCTCTCTTCTCTCTCTTGCTGTCTCTCTCTCCTTGCTCTCTCTCGCTTTCTCTCTCCTTGTTCTCTCGCTCTCTCTCTCCTTGCCTTCTCTCGCTCTCTCTCTCCTTGCCTTCTCTCTCTTTCTTTCTTTCTCTCTCTCTCTCTCCTTGTTCTCTCGCTCTCTCTCTCTCCTTGCCTTCTCTCTCTTTCTTTCTTTCTCTCTCTCTCTCTCTCTCTCCTTGTTCTCTCGCTATCTCTCTCCTTGCCCTCTCTCTCTTTCTTTCTCTCTCGCTCTCTCTCATATCTCTTACCCCTAAGGAAGCACAATAATAGCAGATGTGCTGAACGTAACTGTTATTAATTAATGTAATTATTTGGACTCTTATGGTGATATGACTAGAGTGCAATTAATTATACTTTACTGTATATGGCCGCAGTCTTCTCAGTAGGAGGACGTGAATTAAAAAGAAATGCTGGCTTAAACGTACTAATTCCAGTAATTTCCATAACCCAGCTCCAGATCTCTATATAACTGTACACTGGGTTCATCTGACCGTGAATTACCGGCTTATATAAATAACCTAACAGTTTGCATTAGTTATTCTCTAATGTGAAACGCTTTGATGTAAAACAACGTTCTGCACTGTTTTTGCACAGCCAGAGGAGCTACATGCTTCTTTGCCCTAAGATGACGGGGATTATTCATTATACGAAGAGACTCTTTATTGCTTTGATTATAGTTCACAGAGTTAGTATCTACAAAAGTAGATAAAGTGTACCTGCCGTGTGTGCACCTTTTCTTTTGTCGTAGATGAGTCCCTTGTCTTTACATTTGCCAGCTGGTGTCTGTTAGTGTCCTCTCTTACAACCCTACCTTCAGAGGTGTCAAATAACAAAGTTTCTACTCCTTACATTTTAAACATAGTCTCGTTACTCCTATTTCATTACAGCTCGTTTTTATGGATGTACATTTACATTCCAGTAAAGATTATTGATAACATGTCTTTGAAGTTTGGCTTTTTGCACCATTACAATACTTATATACAACTAGTCATCATATCTTCTGCTCCATATACACATATAAACAGATATGCTTCTTTAATATATTTACATTGTACTAAACTACATTCATGTTCAATGGGCGTATATGCGGCTGAAACAGGAAGCCTAGCACATCCCAAATTTATCAAAATTAACATATTAATATAACATTATAGTCATTATGGGGAGGTGGGCTAGTGCATTGTAGGCCTCTGTGGTGCAGCCTGGCTTTTGTCCTTAGTGGCATTCCCCCCCCTTACATTACATTTACTTTTATACTTTCAGTAGTTTTGAAAGCAGTACTTTCACACTAGAGTAAAAAGCCTGAGTTGATACTTCAGCCTCTACTGAAGTATTTTTAAACCCTAGTATCTATACTTCTACCTGAGTAATGAATGTGAATACTTTTGACACCTCAGCCTTGTTACTGTGCTGGACTGGTTGGACTTAGGCTTGTACAATGAGAGTGGCTCAGTTGTGGTTAGTAGTGTTGTTTACAGTTTGAGATGTACGAGCTGCCAGTGGATACGGCTTGCTTGGATTGCTGCCAATGTGTGCATTTCTCTGACTGTTGAAGCTCAATGGTAGACCTCTCAGTGTACAGGACGTAATGATGTTCTTAAAGGGAACCCCGGCTGGGGTTGTAAGCCTTAATATGGTGTAGTGACTCTAAATTATTAAGACATGCTGTAAAAAATCACAAAAAGTATCAAATTTATTAGATTTTTTGTAAAATTCGCTGCACGTAGGTCTCCATTGTTGTATCTACTGACGTGATCAGCGGGTGGTGACATCAAATGGTTGCAGTAACCGCCCGTCACGCTTGAGCACAGCTAGCTAGCTAAACATGCTACTGATCAGTCTTTACAGTTTGAGCTATAACTCAACATTTCTGACATCAGCAGCGACATCACACACCATGTTAGTGTAAATGGTGAACAGAGAGGGTGGAGGAGAGAGTGACACAGAGCTGGAGTTGTTGTGAAGCTGTGTGTTGGTGTTGACGGAGAAGGAGAGTGTCTGTTAAAGGAGTTCCGTCTCTAGCAGGAAACATTCACGCTCAGTAAACAGCTCGATACACTGAACGGTAGTGTCTCTGAGCTTCACACTCCTTTATTAGTGAAGTAGTAAACAGCTAGATACACTGAACGGTAGTGTCTCTGAGCTTCACACTCCTTTATTAGTGAAGTAGTATGTTCACTACTAAGACTGTACTTTCACCTTCAGGATCCACAAATGAGGAGAAGCAGCTGACGCTAACGCTAAACGTTCTCAGGAGAGAATCCAGCGCATGTTCACGTTCACGGTTCTTCTCGCGGTTCTCCATAATCTGGAGCTTTTGGACTTCCTGTGTGGGGAATCTGTGGCACTGCATTGTGTTTTAGTCTACGCTTAAAACCAACAGCCTCCGTCAAGTCTCTCACCAGTGGTGGTCTACTGAACCACTCCAACTCATCCAGACTGAAGTGAGGAGAGCAGAGCGGGGGTCTTTGGGTAGCTGTGTTGGTCCACACGCTGCTTCACTAACTATTCTCCTTGTTTGTGAAATCTATTTAGACTAATATCAGTCTTCACACTGCCTTTCACTGAAACAACATCAACAACACAATGTACATGGTTTTCTTTAAGCTAGGTTAGTAACTAACGTTCACTCCTTCACACCACAGTCAAGTTCAGCACTGCAACCATTTGACGTCGTCTACCCAGCAGGCATTGCGCGTCAGAAACAATGGCTGCGTCCATATGTTAAATATTTAGAATAAAAGAGTTAATTTATTAATAAATCTGATACTTTTAATGATTTTTTTACAACATGTCTTAACAATTTAGTCATTACACCATATTAAGGCTTACAAGTGTTACCAGCCGGGGTTCCCTTTAAGCGTTTCTCGCTATGTCTTATATTGTACTAATAAAATGTACTGATATTATGAATCTATTTTAGACTTAACAAACTGCCGCTTTAAGGGAATCACAAACTTTTGTTTATGTGATCGTCATTTAGCTTTACTTTATTGCATTTGTTAACTCACGATTGGACTTTAAATCTGGAATAATGAACATGCTGTTTGGTTGAAAAAGTTTAAGCAGTTATATTTATATTTATATTAAATGTTGTTGCTATTGATGGCCATTAACGCAATCCACACCCCGGCCCCGACATTATATTGCCTGCTGATGTCTTTGGTTTGCACATTTACTGGCTTGTTTTCAAATTTTGTACAATTTGTAGTTTTCTACGTTGACATTGTATTAACATTTGATGATGATTGGACCCATAAAATTATTCAAAACTGCTTTAAACAAAATACTTTTCAGCTAACTTACATTAAAGTGCTATAACATTTTCTTTGTTTAAAGCAGTTTTGAAGCAATTTTTATTGGTCCAATCATCATGAAAACCAGTAGATTTGCAGCTTTTACCAAAATAAAAGCAGAGCTGTATAAAAAATAAGGACTGATATGTTGTGAGAGTTAGGTAGTCAGGTGTCAGTACTCTGTATTGACTGATACTCAGTCAAAGGCTGTCAAAGAATCAGTCAAAGGCTGATTGGCAGGGATCAATTGCCTAGTATATAGCAAGATATATAATTAAGAAATGAATTTCTTTGGCATGTTTGTTGGCCAGTTTTGTGCTACTCATTCTTGAAATACTGTTGGTCACTCTCTAGTCGAAACAGGAGGATTGACCCAGAAGATGAGTTTCTGTGATTCAACCCAGCTGTTTGTAGCCCATGTGAATGTATTATGGTCAGTGAATACTCACTGGAGAGCACACTGCAGCGCTTGTGGTAATAGACCTTTTTCACACTTACTGCATCGTCACATCGGGCTATAAATAGTAGCGTTATTGAACATCCATCTGCACCAATTACCAGAGTGGCAGTGGAGTTCCATGCAACAAACAGTAGATGAAAGTTTAGTTTGACTTGGCCGAAGCACATTGCACAAAAGTTGAAAACATTTGAACGTTATGACCCTGCAAGTCAGCTTTGGGCACACTCTCAGCTCTGGCAACCTCAGCAGTAAATGAAATATGCTATGGCAGAGGTTTCTGCTGCGCACCCTGTTGTAAATAATGTGTCTGAAATATCTGTAAATTTCATGCGGATACTGTGAAAGCAGCTGTGTTCATGGAAGCTTTTCTGCTTTAAAAAAAATAGAATTACGCAAAATCCTCTGTGACAATGTTCAGCACCTCAGGACCTCATCCCTAAATGTTTAAACAAAAGAAATGAGTCTGTTGCACTTCTTGTTCGAGAAGAAAAGCTCCGCCATGTTAAAGACTTCTTAATTAGCTCATGTAAACATTAGCGAGAGCCTTAAAGAGGGATAAAACAGCGTGCTGATAGAAGTGAAAGTGTGAAAGTGGTCATTAGCACTTTCATTTGCTCTGTAATTCGGTATGTAACTTAGGGTGTTTTGAAAATATTGGAAATGCTGAATATATCACTATGATTTGTGGCAGACAGTGCTTCATTTAGTGTTGTGTGAATCTCTGAGTGCTAGATAGCAGTATTGTAATCCATCTTTAGCCAATAGATTCTTCTGCTCCAAATAGTATGAGGACAAACCACTAATGTTAGCATTAGCAAAAATGTGCATATGGTGTTGTTTTTACAGTATGACAGTTTTAAAAATCTTAGTATATGTCCTTGCTTATAGTGTTGCAATGCATTAAATCGTAACCCCTGTACTATGATATGTATTATATTGGATCGCAAGGTTTTTGCATGCAAATACACAACTGCAGTGTAACTAATGCAGTGGCCATGCTAGTAAATGAAGTGTGTTAATGGGTAGCAACAGAATACTGAAATTCAGGAGTTATAATCCAAATTTTGTTATAATTACAATACCAAAATTATATTTCATTACCTTTTATAGAAACAATTTTGGGTAATAGGTACGATCACACATGCTTTAGTTTGTGTAAGCTCCGCGACACGCCGAATTGTAAGGTCGCAGTCACCTGTCTACTAGGTAGCCTAGGACACACTCCGCACACACCCCTATGTCGCCATGGCAACCCAGCTATGGCTCACACACACACACACACACACGTCTTCATGGCTACCTATCATATACACCTGTATCCCATTAGTGCTAGTGGCAGTGTCTCATTAGCACACCCATATAAGCCAGTCACACGCTAGTCTCAGTGTGCAGCGTTGATCTCAGTAAGACTGTTCTCAGTATCTCTGGTTTCAGATTTCAGGATCAGATCCTACCTGTCCGTGGTCTTCAGGCTTATGTGCTCTCAAGGTCTTTTCCCAGGTTCATCGAGTATTGGCATTTCCACAGCGGGGTCTCGTCGGCCTCCCTGGAACCCAAGAGAACCCGCAGACTCGAGCGGCAGAGCCCCACTACGGCGGAGCCCAAAGCATTAGGTCGGTGCCACCACGGAATCCACGAACTCCAAGCTCAAGTACGGGTTCGTCTACCCGGCTCCTGCTGGTCCTTTTTAAGACTCTTTAAGTTCAAGCTGCGTAGTCCATTGAAAGTCGCCATAGGGCGCGCTGCTCTGAACTGTCCCCACAGGGCTGCATCTAGGCCATCCCTCACCAAGGAACACGAATGCTGCTCTGGTTCCTCAGGACCATCGGACCCAGGCAGGAGAAGCGAGAGGATGTCTCCAGCTACACCGGCAATCCAGTATCTCCATCGAGTCTGCCTCCTGGGTTAGCCGGTGGCTACCTCTAGCTCTCCTGCTACCAGCCCTTGGACTCTCTCGCTTCCGCAAGCCATTTTAACTTTCCGCAAGCCGTTTTTTCCCATTAGCAAGAGAATGGAAAACTGTATTTACATTGCTGTTATTGAATGAGGAGAGTTCCGTACGTAGAACCGACCCATCATGACCTTCAAACACTCTTGTTCAAACGCAAATCCTGGACCAATTTCTAAAATCCTGCAACAGTCTTGACTTTGATGCCCCAAAAATGCACATGTAGCAGCTCACAGTCTAGCCCAACAGGAAATGACATTGGAGACATAGCAATGGTAGTCTGTATGAGCAGAACTCTACCTTCCCAGGCTGTGAAGGGGGTGTTGGCACTTCTCATGCTTTTCCCAAGGAACTGTTAAGTTCAGGTTCATCTATAAACAAGGCTCAGGTTGGCCTCCTGTTTGCCAGCTTCTCAAGCTAATGTTTTGCTCCACCTTAAATACTGCAGCTTGGCCGTTCACCGGCAGACTGCGTAGAAATGCGACTTTCTATGCTGTGAAGGTGATGTTGGCACTGCCACAGGGCAGAACTGTCGGTAGGCATGGTTGATGTGTATCTTTAAATGAGGCTGAAATTGTCTTTCTGTTTGGCAAAACTCTGAAAACTAGCAGAACTAACTAAACAGTATGACCATCATGTATCTGAACCTTGCTTGTCTACCAGAAATTCAACATGTAGCTTCTTTGTGATCATTGTGTTACTGTAAACCAGCAAATCAGAAAAGAACCTATCATAATAATAACCAATGACCCATCATAATTATAAACCAAAAAGAGGAAAGGCTTCTTTCATTCTGGAGCTAGGGCGTAAGGGTTTAACATACTGAGTAAATGCTTCAGAGTAGATAGTTTGGTACTTTACATTTACGGCAAAAAGTGCTTAGTGTTCGGTCAGAGTATGTATCTCTATCTAATACAAACAGGTTTAAAATCAAACTACTCTTATACTCAAACACTGCCAGAAACAAGTGCCGGTGCTGATACCTAGAAAGAAGACAACAAAATATAAGATTAGACACAGAGCAACACCCAGCAAGACTGGAACACCTACAGAGAAGAGTATAAGTGCTATACTTAGCCAGTGTTTCTAGAAGATCAAGTGCAGTTACGGTTTTTACTAATACTTCAGTAGATCAGGAAGTTCGTTCCACCATCTGGGTGCCAGGACAGAAAACGTGTCTTGTCGCGTGTCTTCCATGAATCTTGAGTGATGGCAGATCAAGCTGAGCCGCACTTGAAGCGTGAAGGGCTCGAAGTACAGATTGACTTTTAACCATTGCCATAAGGTATGGAGGAGCTGGTCCATTCTTGGCTTTGTAGGCATCAAAGTTTTGATGAGCCTTGAAATGACAAGAGACTGGACGAGCACCTGGGAGGCCTCCTGAGAGAGGAAGGGTCGGATGCGTCTGATATTGTGGAGAATGTATCTGCATGATCGAGTCAGGTTAGTAATATGGGCTGAGAACGATAACTGGTCATTATCTTCAGACGGAACAATCAAAGAGTTCTCAAATGAGATGGCAAGATCCTGCTGAAGACCTGTAGTTCCAGGGATGAACAACAGCTCAGTCTTGCTGGGATCCCAGTTTAGTTAGTCTCCGTAGTGTCTCTCTCTCTCTCTCTCTCTCTCTCTCGCGCATTCTCTCACTCTCTCATGCACTCTCTTGCTCTCTCTCACTCGCTCTCTCACTATTTTACTGTCACTCACTCACTCATTCACTCACTCACTCACTCTCTTGCTTACTTTCTCTTACACTCTTGCTCTCTCACACGGACTCTCTCACCCTTCCTGTCTTGCTATCTCTCACTCTCTTGCTTACTCTCTTACTTTCTCTCGCTCGCTCTTTCTCTTTCTCTTACACTCTCGCACTCTCATGTGCTTTCTTGCTCTCTCACTCTTTTACTCACACTCTCTCTCACTCTTTCTGTCTTGATATCACTCTCTCTCTCTCTCTCTCTCTCTCTCTCTCTCTCTCTTTCTCTCTGTCCTACCGTTCCCCCTCTGCTTTGACAGATGGCTGAGGTTGGCACACGTCGGCCTCCTTGGCCTGGGGTCGCTCTGCGTCCATCACCATGGTAATGTGAGCGACAGTCTGGCCTTATCACTCTGCCTCCCCCCACATCAGAGCGACTTTAACGTTCTTACATTTAGACCTACTGCTCTCTCTCTCTCTCTCTCTCTCTCTCTCTCTCTCTATCTATATCTTACTCTCTCCTACTCTTTCAGTCTATCTCTTTCAGTCTATCTCTTTCAGTCTATCTCTTTCATGCTCTTCCCTCCCTCTTTTACATTCTCTATTTTCTTTCTCCGAGACCCACCCTCTCTTTAATATTTGGTTTTCTTTTTATCTATATGTTCTAAACACATCCTCTCTATTTTCTCCTGTCTTTCTTGCTCACACATCTCTTACACACTCTCTCTCGTTCTTTCTCACACCTTTTCTGTCTTGCAGTTTCTACCTCTTGAAGACTAAAGAAACAGGTTCACCTTCGCCCCTTTTCTGTCTCAGTGCATTTGTCAGTGCAGATCTCTACTCTGAGTCACTGCCTTCACTCGCTCTGCTCTCGACCTCGCTCTTTGAAATCCCACATACTTAAAGTGATAGTTCAGCCATAAACCTCATGTAGAGTTTTTTGTGAATTCTATTTATAGTCAGTTAGTGTTTAGGACGTGTTTTGTGTCTGGAGTTTGCATCTTTACTGTTGCAGTAACAAGTAATATAAGCTTTATATATATTTGATATGTTTATATATTTGTATAGTATTCTGTGTGTGTATGTATTATTTATATATATATATATATATATATATATTACCGCTCAAAAGTTTAGAATTACTTTAGAATTTCATTTCATGCATTTTCATGCAATTCACAAACAATATTGTCCATTTCACAATTAGATTAAGTGTATCAGATGATTTTTAAAGAATAAAAATGTTTGTATTAAAGTCTATTTTTGTATAGAGGCTTATTTTGCATATAGTCCTATTATCAGTAATTCTCAGTCCTCTGTCTAAATCTCCTGGTACGACCACCAATCCAAGTTAAGGATGTTATTGGACTAATTGGTTGTTAGGACACTCTTGCTCAATTGTGATGCACAGCTGAAAAACATTCTCCTAATAAGTGAGTATAAAAGGGAGAACAACATTCTAGGTTAGTTTAGTATCTGAAGCATCAGCAGTTGATGACTTGCTGACCGACTCAAAATAACCAGAAAGAAACAACTTTCTTTAGAGACCCGTCAGACCATTGTTGTGTTAAGGAAGAAGATACTCCATTGAAAACAAGAATATTTCACTGTGATCCCAAACTTGTGAGTGTGTGTGTGTGTGTGTGTGTATATATATATATATATATATATATATATATATATATATATATATATATATATATATATGTATATATGTCTCCATTGTTGTCGATGTTGAGTTTTATACATCATTTGAACGTGCAAATGCTTGTTTTAATTGTGTGAATGACCCAATAGAAGTGCCCCAAAATAGCTTGGAATTCTGGTTCCATTGACTTGCATTGAAAGTAATCTAGGTTTTTGTCCTTTCCTGTAAAGTTGCCATTTTGAAGATACTTGGGGTATATATATATATATATATATATATATATATATTATATACACACACACTAGTTTCTTAGACTGTTTGTTCTGTCCTCTTATCTAAAAGAGTGGACAAATGGACTGACTCGTGCTTTGAGCTTAGCACGGTTCTTTTTGTGTGCAGTGTAAATTAGTCTTTTCACCAAACTTCTGCTTTAAGAGACATCAAGAGAACGAGGAGTGTAATGGGGAAAAGGTGAGAAGGGGCAGTGCTCAGAACCTGGATTGCTTCAGGGAAGACACTCTGGAGGTTAAGTGTTGTGTGGGTGATGCTGGATTTGAACTATCAGAGTATATGTGTGAAGTGGAGCAGCAGCAATTTCTGCTGTAATTACTCCACTCCTGCGCTTCCGGGTTGTCCCTTTCACCTCTGTCCTGTGCTGCATGCACATGAGATTTTTTTTTTTTATTCTTACAGTATATGTATTTTAACAAAACACAGAAAAAGCCCTTCTGGTTCCCTTAAGTAATACATGTTGGAAAAACAGACTTGAATTAAAAAATATCACATAATGCAAATGTTCTACACCAATTTTATGGGCCATCCACTGACTATTATTTATTTATTATTATTTTTTTTTTTCAGAACCTAAGCTATCCAAGTTTTACGATTGCAAGACTGTGTTAAACCTAAACCCAGGGTTGTTCAGTAACCATCTGGTATGTCTTCATCACATCCCTTATTGTTTTGTTTTGTTTTCCTCTTGTGTTTAACACTTTGCACAAAACCTATTGTTTATTCACTCTTCTCCAGGCTGGTGTATGGAGCACAACATGAAGGAAGATGTTTATTTAGCTGTCTTGCTGAAATGACTAGTAAAAAATGGGGTCATTTGACCTTTTATTCCCAAATCCTACCATTAATATATCTGAACTTTGTTTGTGTACCAAGACAGGCCGTGTCTCAGTTCATAAAAGGATAGGCAGCGTTGGCGCTGTGCCAAGTTGGCGTGCTGTTTAGTACAATATGTACTGTGTGAGATGTTGCCACAGATCGTGCCTGCCCTGCAACTGACAAGATCACTTGTGATTGATGGAATACAACAAAGCAAGGCTTAGAACGTTGCATGCGGACAGCTGTCAGTGCTACATAGTAACCAAACCCCACAGTTTTCAGGCTTTATTCAGGAATTACAGATACATAACACAGTAATCTGGTTTGAAAAAAGACACATTCATGGTTTTATCTCTGATTATTCAAAACGTCTGACTCTTGTTTTTCTGTATATATTATTAGGTTAAATAATGCTTTGTTTGCAAAAGCCACATTTGCTGCCAGGATAAAAGCTTGTTTTTTTTTTTAGTCTTTTGCTACAAAATTTTCTTAAAGACTAATTTATGTTAGATTAAAAACAATAATAAATTTTGCTTTTAGAATAGCATCAGACTAAAAACCCCCAGGCTTTAAATTCCCAAGCTTATTATAACCTACGACCATTTTATTTGGTGACTATAACTGCAAAAGCAATCTAAACATGTAGGTCTGAGTGGAAGCCAGAGCCTGTTGGCAGTTCCTGAGCATTTAAAGGTGTTTTACAAATGTCCCTTGCTCTTGTGTTATTGGCTGTTGGCACGTGCTGTGGGCTGGAGCAGGATGTGAGTGATTTTAGAGCAAGCGAGAGAGAGAACCCTGATATTCTGACTTTCTAAAAAGCTTCTCCTTGCTTCAGGCAAAATCGCACCACTCTGCCTCACACTCCACACCCCTCACATGCCCTGCTCCGTAATGGCAGTTTGTTGAAAAGATCATGGCCCGGATAGGGTCTGCCCAGATCCTCTCATTTCTCTTTCTTACTCTGGGCATGTACAAGGCCCTGATGGAGCTGACAAGCAGCCAGACGCTCTCAGCAGTGAGAACACAAATACAAAAGAGGGAAAGAACCTCTTCTGCTCTGTCTTTATGGGGGGTGTGCTAACTTCTTGGTGCTTCTTTGATTCCATTCTCTACAAGGTAGGGTTCTAACAGTACTAAAAGCACTTAACGCCTTTAATGTTGAAGATGTGGCATGTTGACTCGGGGGTTAAATTGGAATTCGGAGGATGTTCTTAAGCCTGGTAATGGTAGCTTATGTTGGCTTCAGTGGATGGCTTCTGTAGCTCTGTTTACACATAATCGGATTAGCTAGTGTGGACCTGAGGGCTGAGTAACAGGTAAAATTATCATGCACTGCTGACATTTTCAGGAATTTTGGTTAAGGTTCAGATTATACTTGCTTCTTAAATGTCTGTCTTTCTAAAGAGCTCAGCAGCATACAGATAATCATCAGACTTTTTTCCCCCCATACTACAGGCACGCTGTAAAAGCTTGAATGTGATTGGCCCTCAGTTTTTATTTTCAGGAACAAAGCGATGAATACAATTTTCAAAGATGTACTTCCAGCTTTTTCAACCTAATCACTCTGTCTGGCAAGTTTTCAGGCCTGGCATGTTGCATTGGCAGGGGTGAACCATGACACGAAATCTAATCAGTTAACAAGAAAGACTGTGTTCGCTAGCCAGACTTTAAAAGCTAATTTAGTTGCACACCTTGGATTTTTGGCGAGTTTGATGAACGATGAAAGATTCTACCCTGTCTTGGTTTGGGAAAGGGGTAAAAATGTGTAATTTGTGTATGCAATGTATAAATTCCCCACCCACAATCATGCAGCATACTGATCCAAGATCATTTACAATTGGACAATCTGTATTTTGGAAAAATGCTTAGTTTGTCAGGCTGAGCACAGACTTGCATGTGAGGTCCTATCAAGTGGTCCACCCACCCAGATCCTTTACCAACCAGCAATGAGAAAGAATTTAGAATTTTTAGAATTTGACCTCCGCATTTAACCCATCCGTGCAATGAAACAGCCACATATACACACTAGGGGGCAGTGAGCACATGTGCCTAGAGCAATGGGCAGCCCTATCCCCGCCTGGGGAGCAGTTGGGGTTAGGTACCTTGCTCAAGGGCACTTCAGTCGTGGTCTCCTGGTCCCAGAGATCTTCCGGCAACCTTACGGCATTCCTAACCCTCATGCCACGAGGAAGATATGATTATGTGCTATACTAATATATAACTAACATAATCTAGGTATTTGGTAGGTAATCATAGGTATTTGTAATGGTGCAAGTGAACTAAAATGTTCAGTTAGTGGCTGTGTCCTAATTTAGAGGCTGCACCCTTCGTAGGCTGCATTTGACGGCTGATTGCATCACAACAGCACGACTAGGCTGTCCCATTTTTGTCCCAAGCTCCCTCATACGTGACCCAAAAGTGCATCCTACTTTTCCATAGCGATGAAAGATCCAACAGGAGAATCCTTCGCCGGCCACATGTGCCGAGGTTCACGGCGTGCCAGTAGGGATTAAAGGATATGGTGGCATCAGTAGAGTGTCCAAGTGCTGAGTGAAAGGTGAAGCATTTCATGAGTCAGTGGTAATGTGTTGTGTCTTTTTTTTATATAACATAACTTTTATTAATCTTATTAGACAGAAGGCTCAGAGCTCAAGGGAAGGTCAGGGCTTTTTGGGACCCCTGCCATATAGGACCATATACCCTGCAGCGTTATCTTGGGAATTTCTATTTGAGAACCACTCTACCCAAAAGAATGGTGTAGCCAGTTGTATAAGGGCCGAAAAAAGCACAAAGCCAGGGCCATAAAAGCCAACTTTTCAATACAGCCCTCACTGTCTGTGTACCTCAAAGGATACGTCTTCATAGACGGCATTGTTCCAAGGATGCAGCGTCTGAATTAGGACTCGACTGTTATGTCCAAAAATGAGTGGGTGGAAAGATCTCAAGACAGCGACAAGGAATGTGAGATTTAATGATGTTCCCCATAGAGGGATGTATTACCAGATTTTTTACTTAGAAAAGAAGCAGAATATAATTTGCTTGGAAGTATTTAAGCTGTTGCATTTCACCGGGTGAAACACATGGACTAGCGGGACGTCATTCAAAATGCAGTGGACAGGATTCTGAGCTTTGTGTGCCGTAGCTATTGCGTGTGGGTGGACAGAGGCTGCGGCTACAGCGTGGCTAAAAGAATCCTTTGTATATTTTTTTAATGCTGGTCCTGGCGGGCCCACTGCCCAGCACATCGCAGTGATGGAGTGGATTAGTTTGCTGCTCAATTAATAGCCTAAATGAGGTCTCGTTAAGCAGTCAGATAATCGGATGCTTGTCTTCTCGCAATCTCAAAAACGATTTCTCAGATCCGCATTTAAACCGTGTAGTCACATGCGGTCACATGTAAGCTAACAGATGCATAGAAGTCCACAACATGTGTATGTGCTAGTAGTGACCAGTTTAGGTGCATAGAATTGACGAGCCCAAGTTAAAACAGTAATTATGACTTTATAAGATAATTTATTTATAGGGTTTTCACATTACACGTTCCATAATATTAACAATGATTCTGTGCCTCTGGAAAAGAGGAGGGGGGGGGGCATAAAATAAATAATCAATATAATAAATAAACCAATAAAGTAAATTAAACTGGAATGACTATCAATATAAAAATAGCTTTAATTAAAGAAATATATTTAAAAATATATCCAAACTCGTATGCAATGAAATCAGCGAACACGCTACTGTTAGCTCACAAACAGCCAAATGTGGCTACCTGATGGTTATGTACTTTGGCTAGGTACTCTAAAAAGGGGCCTATCCCTATAACAGCCATTTTTGGGGTCACCCCCCAAAAGCTCTGTCTGGGGAAAATCGAGATCAAAGGTATACTAAGCTTATACAAATTAAATGGAAAGAGGAAAATCTATAAACCTTCAAATATTGGATGAACTATATTATTCAGTTCATAGTATTAGAAAAGAGATTATGTACTCTGGCTGGGTGTAGAGGTAAATTTTATACTACTTGGCAACCTGTTTTGACTTATATAGGTAGTATGGACTCTGTTGACTAATCAGCATCCAGTTAGATGCTGAAGAATGTTTCATATCCATTTACATTTATTTATTTTATTTCAATTGTTGTTTTCTGCTATATTGTATGTGCTTATAAAATGCTGGTCATATTTAGACACTATCTGATTTATTTCTTTTTTTAACGAAGAGTCAAATCTGGATTTGGTGCAGTGTGGCGAAGGGGAGTACTGTTGGAGACCTCGGGTCTTTTTTTTTCGTTTTCTCTTTTTTCTTTTTCTTTGAAGCTTTTTCTGCATTGTATTATTTAAACATCAATAAAAAGACCTTATGTTCCATATTCATAAAATTTTCTGCAGACTACCAGACAACACACATCTGAGCCCATCAGTGTGCAGCATATTTGCTACTTTTGTGAACCACAATTAAAATGTAGGTGGAGTGTTCGACTTCCATAGCCTTTAAGTTATCATCTTAGCAATTATCATACCATATGTTATAGCAGATTGTATACAGTGATCAAGACATTGAAATGCCATAGAAAAACCAAACAAAGCTATTTCACAGTCAGGAGACAATCTTAGATTACTTCTGTATGGCAATTATGACATTTTTTATGGTTTGCTTATTAGACTATAGAGTCTCTGTTGTTCTATCCATATTTCCTGGGTTTAGTTAGGGTTAGGGTTATTACACATTCAATATTAACAATGATTCTGTGCTTCTGGAAAAGGGGGGGGGACATGAAATAATCAATACAATTAATAAACAAATAAATTAACTTAAACTGGAATGAAGATCATTATAAAGCTTCAATTAAAGAAATATATTAAAAAATATATCCAAACTCGTACGCAATGAAATCAGCGAACACGCTACTGTCAGCTCACAAACAGACAAATATGACTACCTGATGGTTATGTACTTTGGCTAGGTACTCTAAAAAGGGGCCCATCCCTATAACAGCCATTTTTGGGGTCACCCCCCCCAAGAGCTACTAAGCTTATACAACTTAAATGGAAAGTTAGTGAACCTGCTAAAGCATATGTTCTCAGCTTGGCATGTTTCTGAATGAAGCAGCTTTTTTTTGGAGAGTGTCTGTGGACATAAGTCATTCGAGATAGTGTTTCATATGTGGTTTGAGCACCCACATCTAGGGGTGTGTTTAAAAAATCGATTTTTCGATTCAAATCGATCTTCATTTGAATAATCCGATATCGATTCCTATAAACCCGAGATCGATCTTTAAAATTAGCATTCCATACCACTGACTTGGGTTTAACCGGCTTTCAGAAATATAAACTCACCGTCTTTATGTAGAAGTACACGACCAACCTTCCCACTGTGCAGGTACTGATACGCTTCACTACTTGTATAGTTTTTTCATTGCTGAACCGTCTACACCTTTTGAGAGTATAAAATAATTAAAAACGTTGCCGTAGGTAACCCCAGACCACCTTTTCATATCATCCACCCACTGAGTTATTAACCTCGGATGAGACAGTGTTGTCCTATTCTAAATTCTTATTGCTTGTCTGGTCTCCTCCCATGTAACTGTATTCATTTTGGTTAGCTGAGCTGAAGTTCTAACACAAAGGTGGAAGAAACACACGCTTGAAAGTGGAATACGGTGAATATAAACATATAAATACTAATGTTTATAGTAATGGTAGGTTGAGTGTTCCTTGTACATTAACCACATTAGTTCTCTGAAAATCTCATTTCATATTCAAACAAAACATATTATTGTAACTGAAATATCCCTAAATTAATCAATATTGAATTGAATCGAATCGGAAATCGAATTGAATTGGGAGCTTGTGAATCAGGATCGAATCGATCCGGGAAATCAGTGGCGATACCCAGCCCTAACGACATCACAGTATGCCAGTCTGAGTGGTTTTGTACAGTGTGAGTATATAAATCACTTGTTTTAGAGGATGTAGCATCACTGCTTAGGGTGGTTGTGATCTAGTTTAGCCTCTTACCCGCACACTGTCATAACTACATAAGCATACAAGCTTCATAAAAACCAGAAACTCCATTTCTAACATACTTGTGTGTCAGTGTCTGCCATTCAGTGCCGCATTTGAATTTTGGAGTGTTCCTTTTCTGCCCAAGAGCCAGAGGAAACGATCTCTTGTGGTTCTCTTTTTTTTTTTTGAGCACACAACTCGCCTAGTTTCCTGCAGCGTTTTGAAAATCACTCGCTTGCCTTGAGCTCGCTATCGATCATGTTCTGGCTGGTCCCTTTTCAGCCCCCTTTACTCGCACACACACACACCACCAAATGTCTCCTGCTATTCGTTCTCTTTGTTATATCTGTCCTGTTTAATCTTTTTCATACTAACACTTGAGATGGTGAGTAGAAATGAGACATTTTAGCATAACAGAATGAACTGAAGAGGAAAAAAACCCAACTGCTCTTTCTTTTGCTCCCCCTCTGCTTTTTCACATCTGTATCCTACTGTTTTACCATATCTATAATTTACCTTCCTGGAACTCTACGCAGTGCCGTTTGCTCTGGGCTATATCCTCCAAGTGTGGGCCGGGAGCTTGCGTTTATATTTGCAGTGGAAATGCATCGGTCAAATATGTACTTTTATAGGGGCTTCATGAATTATTGCAGTCATACAGTTTGTTCTAAGCGAAGGGGATCAGCTCTGTGCACGATCTGATGAGATTCCCAAGGGATCATTTGGGTTATTTTTTTTTTAATTATATATTTATAACTTTTACAGGGATGTCGATATACAAAAATAGAAACAGAGTTAAAAATAAGAAAAAAATTAAATGAAATAAAGTAAAAATAAACAAATAAATAACTCACTGTATTAGTAACAGAGGGGGGTTAACATACAGTGTGGACTTAAATGACCAGTTGAAAAAGTAAATAATTAGTAATTAGGCAAAACAGATTACCGGGCAATACAACAGACATGATACTAAAAGTAATTAAACTCCTATTATCCCTTGAACTGATCACCAAAATTTCCCAAATTTTCTCCAGTGAGATCTGTGTCAGCCACATTTTGAGTGAGGGATCATCTGGAGATATCAACAACAGCAAAATACATTTTTTAGCTAAGCTTCATGAATTATTGCAGTGATGCAGTTTGTTCTAAGCGAAGGGGATCGACTCTGTGCACGATCTAATGAGATTCCCAAGGGAACTTTTTTTTATTTTTTTTATTTATTGTATATTTGTTAACTTTTACATGGATACAGGGCTATAGATACACAAAAATAGAAATCAAATTAAAAATTAGAAATATAAAAAGTAAAAATAAACAAATAAATATCTAACTGCATCAGTAACAAAGGAGGGTTAACATACAATATGGACTTAAATGAGCAGTTGAAAAAGTAAATAAATAGTAATAGGGCAAAGCAGAATACAGGGCAATACAACAGACATGATACAAGGAAAAATCATTTATCTCCTATTATTATATTATTGTCCCCTAAACTGATGACCAAATTTCCCAAAATCTTTGACATCTGTTGTGGATTTTGAAGATGAGTTACTCCAGTGGTAAAAGATCTGAGATCTGTGTCAGCCGCATTGTGAGTGAGGGATCATCTGGAGATATCAACAACAGCAAAATACATTTTTTAGCTAAGTATGATAAAGTCCCTAACTAATAAGCCTGATTGTTATTTAAAACCAGATCTGGACTGGCTATATCAGAAGATATAGCCATGGTGACATGTTATAATGTTATCCAATGTTTCCTCAACAGTTAAATATCTTCTTTTCCAGAACATTACAATTTATGTGCATTCCCAAAACATATGCATACGTGTGCCTTCATCAGCATTGCATTTAGAACAAAGTGGAGAACATCTTATGGGGACATATTGGAGTTAAGTACGATCTGTAGAAGAATGTAAAGTTCTGCTTTTTAATATTAACAGAGATACATTTATGAAATATTTTCTTATAAATATTGTTCAAATTTTGGGTTCATTTTTAAGGAATTTGGGATGGTATTTTTTTTCCATTGAAATATGTGACCTACCTTTTGGAACATTTTCACACAATATGGGCTCATTTTTTAATATTGGATTTCTAATTTCCTTTAAAACATGCAGCTCTTCTCTTGAAATTTGATCTTTTTTGGCTTCGTTTGTATTTGTCCTTAAACAAAACCATCATTTTGGGGCACTGATCATAGATTCCCATGGGAAGAATCCTTATGAGATTCCAAAAGGCCATCACGGGTCCTGAAGAAGATGCATTTCCAACTGTACGTTCACCCTTTCAGTGCTACACTTTTATTTACCATCGTGCCTTGTTCTTAGCTACGTACAAACGTCCCAGAGGCGTGGGTTCGCTAAATGAGTGCCTTAACCAATAGTAGTCATTTGTGCAGTCGTGTGGACAGTGAAAAGAGGCATTAGCCCGCTCTGCTCTATTGCTTATCTGTCTCAGTAATGTGCTTATGGCAGAGGAAAGAAGTTGAGAATGCCGTCTCATTATCAGCCCCTAACCAGTGGAACTAACCTTTGTGTTTAATGGGCTCCTTAACGGCGGAATTATACAGAGAGGCCTTTTTGTGAAAGCTTGTACTGCCTATTACTTATAAGGCTTTCCCAATTATAGTTAATTACAAAATTGTGTGTGAAAGATTCCCCCGCTAAAAAGGCCTCGCTGTAAAACGTCTGAAAATCACTTTACTTTTGGATTTATTTGAACCGCAATAGCCGCTGGAAAATAAATGAGGGTGAAAGCTTGATGTTCAAATCATGAGTCTACATCTACACTCAGGATAAAAAGGCTATGTAGGCGCAGAACAACACAGAGCTTGATGCGGTCGCGGTAGACACTCCTAATGCATCTGTATAGGCCTTTAGCTTTACTAAACCTATATATATCCTAATAATTCCAGATATGTATAGGGTTGTCTCCTAATTCCATATGCTTAATAGGTGCTTTGCAACAGAGGAACCAACAATAAGCTTAAAATACTCTTCTGTGACAGATAAGATTCTCATTGTTAATGTTTTTCCCCCATCTAAACAATACTAAGGTGTACTTTTGCTGTTATAAAGAATTGAACTGAGAACTGAGAATTGAAACAAGTTCTTTAAGCACATCAAGTCTGTATCTCTGTGTAGCCACTATGTCTGCTGAAGTTTTCCACAAGCATGTTATTTGAGATATCATCACTAATGTATGCCTAGAGAGGTAGAGGAGCATGCAACAGATGCCCATAGCATATTGCATGTTTAGCATACTGACCAAAATATATAATGAGCAACACTTTCAGTAACTCTGCCTATTTTTATCTGTGGTCCTCCCTTAAAGTCATATACGTATTGACAGTGTTGGGACTAATACTTTGTATCTCTGCATTGCTAACTTTACAGGAGAAGGAAAAATAACATATCAACACTGGGTGAGATTTAAAAGGCAATTATACTAATACTTCAGAATTAAAATTCAGTATAATTTAGTCTATGGGATGTACATGGAGTCATTTAGAGAGTTTTGATGTGAAATAGTTTATTGTACACAAATTTACTAACTCTGGTTTCTTCACTATGGTGGTGATGGGAATCAGGGGTGGCCAAAAGCACGAATATAGTCAAAACAGCCAAAGCTGGCCATTGACAAAAAAATTAAATAAAAATAAATAAAATAAACCAAAACACAACAAAAGCTTTCATGGAAAAGAAGTTAAAGCAGAAAAATGCAAAATGCTAGACAAGTTAATAAAAGATAAAACACCTCAAAATTATGTGATATTCATAAGCCTAGGAAAGAGGTGCTCCTAAGCAAGGTCTAGTTCAGCAATGGTTGAAGCACATCTTACTTCAGTAAGTAAACTGTTCAACAATCTAGGAGCAGCTACAGAATATGTTTGATCTTGTTTAAATTTTAATTGAGATGTGAAGCATTGTGAGTAGCACTTTGTTGGTGGATCTGAGGGACCTGCCAGAGAAGTATGGATGAATTATATCACCAATATTCTGTGGGAACAGACCATGTAATGCCTTGAAAACAAGCAGTAAAGTCAGTTTAAATCACTTCTATTCCTGCTGTGTTTCTAGTAAATTGAAGAGTACTTACTTGAAGAGTAAAGGCGGTTTTTGTCCTCTCCTGTAAAGCTGCCTTTCTGGAGATTTTTGGGGATTTTTTTTTTTTTGGGCAGCGCCTATAACCATATACAATAAAGTGAGACCCTAGAGCAGGGGTATTTAATTAGAGTTCAGTACGGTCCAGTTAGAGGAAATGTCCTCAGGCCAAGGTCTTCATTTCTAGCTTGGGGTATGATTCAGTGGTGTATCCTGTTTACTGAAGTAGTCTAGTATCAGCATCTTATACCATCAGCTACTGAAACACCAACACATCACACATACCCTTCAGTATATTTCAGTATATTTACTGTTTAAATGCTGAACTGAATAGATTATTTCTAAAACTACAAATAAATGTTTTTTACTCACTTCAAGTAAAAACAAGGGCTACATTAAAAAACCAAATGTTTTTGAAAAAGTAAAAAATTAAATAAAACGTGCCGCCTTCTTCTTAACTCTGTTTGGTGCTGCCTGTGTGAATAGTAAACATATATGTTTCCGTCCATTCCTGGTTGAACGTTATTCTTTCTGACTCGCTTTATTCTCAGACTGCTTTTCTCGCTTTGTACCTCGCCTGTGTGTTCTCCGCACTCTCGAATATGCACAGATCTGATTGGCTGAGGAGCGCTTTGGTAAACTTGCACGTGATTGGTCTGTGAGTTTACTGCGCTGCAAAACCCCTATACCATGAAGTCATGAAAAGCTCTGTCAATTAAAATAAACACTGTCAGAATTAGGGGTGTGTTTAAAAAATCGTTTTTCCGATTCAAATCGATCTTTATTTGAATAATCCGATATCGATTTGTATAAACCTGAGATCGATCTTTAAAATTAGCATTCCAGGACCCCCTATATTTTCAAATATATCTGATTCAAGTTAAGCTTTGCAATAAGAGGCTGAATCACAGAATGTTTACTACACGTCAAAGCAGTGCCACTGATGGGAGTAAACACTATAATGATCAAAACACTAGGACCAATAGCAACCCAAAGCTTTTTAAGAAGATAAGAAGGAACAATATCCGGAGAAGTGGTAGACTTCATGAGTCATGGCATCAGTTAAGTAAGAAACTGAGACCGAGTCAGTAAAGCAGAGCATGCAGTCAGTTCAGAGGGATCATACACAGGCGGTGCCATAGCAGATCCTCAAGTGAACTCAAGTTTATCAGTAAAACATCTGAGAAACTTTTCAGTTTCAGAAGTCATTGCGAGGTGGGAAATAACTGGTGGCCTTAAAACTGCATTGATAGTGCTTAAGAGTATTTATGATGGATTGTAAGAGTTTTTAGGGATCACATTGCTGCTTTGACTGAATGCTAGTCCTTTATCAGACACTTTATCTCTTAATATTTCATACAGAACTTGAAGTTTATCTTTCCTCTATTTGTGCTTTGCTTTTCTACACTCCTGTTTAAGAGTATGAGTTTCTGCAGTCAGCCGGGGCTGAATTTAAATCTTCGTCCTTCTGAATCTCAGTGGAGCTATGGAGTCAAGAATATCTGCACAAGTGGAACTCAAGTAAAATTCACGGACGAGAAGGCAGCGTCAATATTGGAAAAATAGGGAGTAACTATATACGCATCTGAAAGTAGTCCAGCTGTAGAGGTGTTACTGCAGCTAGAGTAATAATTAATAATGTGAGATTTAGAAAATAGACATGAAAGTTTAGAATTGAACACAATTCTATACAAACAGATAAACAGATATCCTGTGCATTCGCATTGTAAACTGAAAAACCCAAAGATAGCGGACAAGCGTTTGACCATGTTTGAGCAGGACCTGACACAAAATGTCAATACTTAAGTGCACATAGTTTCCTTTTCAGTTCCACTTGAATTAGCTGAGCTTCAAATCTCTACTCATCCTGTGTTAATTGACATAGAAGGGCTTGAATCCTTATCTGTAAGCCCTAATAGCACTAAGATGGGCACTTGGAGCACTAACGAGCAATAGTCGTTTAGAATGAACCACAAAAAAAAAACACATTTTGTTCTTCACTGCTGATGTTGCCAGTATTCTCCAAGTCCTTACACAGATACCTCCTTGTTTGCCACGATTCCTACTGCATTCCTCCAGTGAAGGAAATGGCAATTGATATCAGCAAAAAAAATAGTGGCTAAAAATTCCCTGTTCCACAGAGTTCTATATATATATATATATATATATATATATATATATATATATATATATATATATATATATATTAGAGATGTAAATATCGATCGGCTATGTATCGGTATCGACCGATTTTTCATCAAAATATGTGATCGGTGATTGGCCGATATTTCTCCAATTTAGCCGATCCCGAGAGTCGATCAATGGCTTTAAACAAATTAGCCTAATTTCTGTGTGTCCAGCTAGCGTTTCTTTAAAACCCCCTCCGGCCAGGTACTTGCAATTCCTATCTGAACCACTAGGTGGAAACAAATACCCTTTTATTTTCCACAGACTGACTAAAGCAGCGCCCTCGCGAGAACAGTTTGCGTTGTATTGTGTTGCGTTGCGTTGCATTGCGTTCGTCTGGCAGCTTGTTGCCGTATGTGACGCAGACTCATCCAGAGTGTTTTTAAAATCTGTAAAATTAACCGTGTCTTGTTGGGAAACCAAGACAAAGACATTTAACACTTTTAATCTGATACAGCACAACACACAACTGAATACAGTGAGCAGTATGAACAGAACAGCAGCAACAATTCAACATTTAATGATTACAGTTTTGTTTAAAATAACAGAGTCTGTGTTTAATGACTGCAGTTTTTACTGCTTTTATTTAATTTAGCTTTTTTAGTTTTAAATTAAGGGTCTAAATGTAATGATTGCAGTATTGGTGATATTTGTTAGATTTACTTTGTTTACCTACTGATAATTTAGTTTAAAATATGATGCTGGTTCACATGAGCTCGTTAAAAATGGTAATAAACCAGTTTAGACCATGTTTTATGACTTGCTTGCGCTAATAACCACATGTAGCCCTGCTGTGGCATATAGCCCCGCCCTCGATCGTTATCGGCTGATCGCGTTGAAAGGTGATCGGCAATCAGTCCATGTCTAATACATATATATATATATATATATATATATATATATATACAAGAAAACATCTAGAACATGGCCCTTCCCACAAACTAGGCTGAATTCCTTTTTACATTTCAACCCTTTAATTATGTAACTTTAAAAAATGTTGGAAGTTTTTCTTTTTGGAGAATTTCCCCAAAAAATTTAAGTGGTCAAGGTTGTGTCAAGAATGCTATGCATTCGACAGCTCAGGTGACTAATGCCCATTGGTATCAGCAGGAAATACTAGTGGGTAAAAATTCCCACAGAGTTCAGAGTTCTGACTGCACACCATTCACTACCGGGGCTTGTATATTGATAAGGGTTTGCTGATCATAAATTAGGGTATACGAGGCAATTTGAGCAAGAAAACATAGCAGGTAGGAGATGATGGCTCACAGAGGGACGCACTGTTGTCATCTTGTCCCAGAGGAGAATTGCAAGTTTCTCTAGAACAGGGCTCTTCACACAAACCATGCTGAATAACTTTGTTTACATCTCAGTTTGCCTTTTTTGTTAAAATAACAAAAATTTTAAGTTTCGCTTTTTTCAGTTTCCAAGTACTTTTGAAGCTGCAAGGTTGCCATAACAGATTTCTGTAGACAATAATGTAGACTTTAAGGACTTTTTTTTCCATTACCAAAAATATATCATACAGAGTTAAGAACATGCATTGTTATTCAAAAACAATAAACATAACAATTTTTTAATCAAATGAGGCACATAAAGACAGTTAGATAAGCTAATAAGCTTATAAGGCTAACCAATACTATACTGGATTTTGATGGGGACCTGCCATCTTCTGCAGGTGCTGATGTGCCAACATGAAAACCTAAGTTTTTCTGTAAGTATAAACTAACGTTTGTTTTAAAAAAATATATCATCCTCTTTTGTATATCATCCTCTTTTGATAAATAATTAATACTTGTATATTGGTACAGTGTTTAAATACTGCCACATTGAATAGTTAATAGAGTATTCAAAAACCCATGCACATCATATGCAAAGTAAATCATCACATATAACAGGGGTGTTTAATTAGACTTCAGTAAGGTCCACCTAGAGGAGCTTTCCTCAGGCCAGGGTTATTTAATTAGAATTCAGTAAGGTCCAGTTAGAGGAGATTTCCTCAGGCTGGTCGGGACCGTCATTTCTAAACTTGGGTTATGATTCAGTGCCTTATCCTATATACTGAAGTAGCCTAGCTTCAGCATCTTATACCATCAGCTACTGAAAGACTGAGTTTCACATCTTAACAGTTTATCTACCTCCTGTATTTCTCCACACTTTCTCTTGTTCAGTGAGAGAAGTGAGCTCTTGGTGGTCCAGCCAGGACTTTAAATCTGGGCTGAAATTGTGTTAGGACCATTCTCACACACACATGAGATATCCAGAACGTTCTGTGTGGAGTGTGTATGTTCTCCCCGTGCTTGAGTGGGTTTCCTCTGGGTACTCCGGTTTCCTCCCACAGTCCAAACACATACATGTTAGGTTGATCACTCACTCTTATTGCACATGTGTGTGAGTGTGTGTTGGCCATGTGATGGACTGGCAACCTGTCTATGGTTTACACCGCCTTTGCCCAATGATGCTGGGATTGGCTCCAGCCCCCCCGTGACCCTGACTAGCGGGATAAAGTGGAAGATAACAGATGGGTGGATGGATATGAGATACGTGGCTGCTTTTAATTAGGGCCACGGTCTCAGAACATAGACGTGTTGGTTTGGAGCTGTCTGTGGGAAGTATAAACATCTCTGTCTCGGTCCATTCCTGGTTGACTTTACCTTTTTTAGAGCACGCCGTCTCACTCACTTTATTCTCCGACTGCTACTTCTCGCCTGTGTGCTCCGCACTCGCTAATCTACACAAATGTGATTGGCTAAGGGGCGTGTTTGGTGAATTTACTATGCACACGGTTGGTTTGTGAGTACCTGCTGTGCTAAAAGGGTAATAGATCTGGCTTTCAATGTTGTGGACTTCCTTGGAGTGAGGTACAGTGGTATAGCACAGCAATCTAGCGGTAACCAGCAAAGTTCACAAGCTGGCATCCACACAGATCCACTTATAAGGTGTGTCTCAAAACCTAGTGAGCTCCTACGTAGACATAGTATAGTATGCGCTCCCGACATGTAGACTGTCCCAATTCTTACATACCTTAAACATGCTTCTACTGAGGAACCTTATTTAGACCTGATTTTAAGGAAACATCAAACGCTTCCTCATGATGCAACGCAGGCTAATCTACGAGCAGTGAAGTGGTTTTAAAATGTGAGTTATTTTGATTCTCTCTGGTGTTTTAATGTGTTTCTGGTCATATAATCACACAAAACAGTATTTTATTACTCTGTAACGAGTCCTTTTGCAGTTTTATACTGAGCCATTAGCATTTATGCTAGCTTTTAAGGCTCAGGCTATTGTTTTGGATGCTGGCCGGTAACTTAGCAACCAGCTAAACCACTGGTCGCATGCTGCAGTGGCGGGAACAAGCCGTGACGCAGTCTCTCTCTAACTAGAGCGTCTCAGTAATCTGTTTATGAGGAGAGATGAGGAGAGAACACTGCTACTTACACAGCTGCTACCTAGACAGCCTACTTACACACTCACTAGGTTTTGAGACTCACCCATAGTCAAGTGTTAGGAATAATGGTGACTCGCTGGCAGTTAATTTGCTCACCTTAGAGTACTTTAGCTAGTTAACCAGCTCTGAATACAGGATCAATAGTGTCAGCTATACATATTTGACATGTGAAGTGACCTGATTATTATTAAGTGAGCAGAAGATGGTCATTATTTGTCGGGATGTCGGGATGCCCTTACAAAAAGAAATTTATTCAAGTGTACCATAAGTTTACTTCTTTTAAACTAAAAGGAAGTAAAGCTTTTTCATGTACTTCTCAGTGATATACTAAACACAGTTATACTTAAGTATGCTTGGGTTATACTGACAAGTATAGAACAGTCTAAGTATATTTGGTCTTTACTTGTGCTTAATCTTTTGATTGAGATAGTAGAAGTAAGTATTCTTGCTCTGCACAAAAACACATCCAGTACAATATTTATTTAAAATTTGATTTATAAAGATTTATAAAGATACAAATATGTTTCTTAATCTGAGTGTGTCTTGTTTATTTTACGTGTGTCCACTGGTGAGTAAGTAAATATTGTTAAGTTCTATTTTAAGTAGAAAAAAACTCCTTAAACCTAGTCATATACTTTAAAGTACAACAATAATATAAGCAGTAAATAAAGTATTATGTTCACTTAAAGAAAACGTACAAGCTAGTAAACTAACAGTATAAACTCTTAAGATTACTTTAGTGTAGTTGCAGTACAAAAGATGTAAACTAGTTTTATACTTGGTTTACTACTCTTACACTTAAAGTGTACTTAAAAGTTTACTTTTAAAAACTAGAAAGTGGGCCAATTTAGTCCCAAGAAGTATTAAAATAGTACATATACTAGTGTACTACTAGTACAATGACATTAGTATACTAACTGCATAAAGTATACTTAATAAAATGAACTTTAGGTATACTTATTTTCTGTAAGGGTGGTTGGTGTCTGGCTGATTGTGGTGGGCCAGTCTGGGCAAAAGTCCAGGGCTAATATTTGATTGTGTGCCATCCCTGCTATATGGCACAAGCATTGCACAAAATTGAAGTGAACTGGCAAGATGCAGCTCTTCAGCAATAATTAGAACATTTCCTAACGCAGACAAATGTTGCTGTGCCTTAATTTAAGAGCCAAGAGGAACTCTAGGCTGCATGGCAGTTTGGAGATTGCAGGATTTCTTGGCAACGTCTGCTGATAACCAATTAAAAGTAGTCATGATTTTCATTAGGAAACAGCAATAAGAAATAGGACCGACATTAGAAGAAGGAACACTCCGTTCAGAGGAAGGACCCACATTGCAGAGGTTTCTGGAGTTGAACAAGTGGGGAGGGAAGACGTATTTTTCTCAATCTGAAGACGTCATGATGCACGAAAATAACACACTGCTTCAGACTTTGTCAAGCGAGAAGACATGGTGTTGCTGGATGTTTTGCAATGTGTACTCAGATAAACCCCAGAGGTTCCAGTCTCTGTTATGTTGACTGGTTGTCTGATTGCTGTTCAGTTTTTCCTTTTTCAGTTTTTAACAGTGATGGAGAAAGAGTAAGAGGAGGTCAGGCTGTGAAGTCTCACTGGGTCCACACAGGCGGTCGGAATCCAGTAGACGCGAGACGGGAGCCTGAAGATGAAAAGCATTCTGGCACTTGAACTTTGGTGCACATGTTCGTGTGTGTGCATGTGTATGTATGAATTTTAATAGGCTGTGGCGTTTCATCCCGCTCACTTGAACTCGTTCATTTAGCGTGAACTGCAGCACATGCAAACAGCAGCTGATGTAGCGTGTATGTATGTGTGCATGGATTGTGAGGTCATTGGTTCGCCCAACATGTTTGGCCCACTGCTTCTTGTCTGTCGTATTCGTTTCCTATGTCTGTCGTATAAGTATTATAGCATGGGGTCTAGGTGACTTTGCTTAGCCTTTTGTTATTGTGTTTTACATTAGAATTGTATATTGTGGTGTCTGCCATGTCCTCCCATACTGGCTTTTGGACTGGGACATTTTCTGCCATCTTAATTAAGAGCACATTTAACAGGAACGAGTGAATATTTTATTCAGGGATGCATGCTTATTTCCCCATTTTCTAAAAAATGATTAGCACATATAAGAGATTACTGTAGTGCAATGTAGAGAAATGAATGAAATTCTGTCGCCGACATGTCCCCATCCCTTTGTATTTTAAAACCACCCCATCCCCATCCCTACATCACCCAACACTTTTCCCATACGCCTGTGCTCTGGCAGTGTCATCACCATGTCCTTTCCATCAAGTCCATAATTCTTTAATTCTACTTGCTTTCTCACGCTCAGATATACCAGCATGTTAAGTTATATAACTATAAACATATACCAGTGCAGCTAAAATGTGAAACTACATTCAATTCAATTCAAGTTTATTTATATAGTGCTTTTTACAACGATGTTGTCTCAAAGCAGCTTTACAGACGTTTTGAAAACAGACAGTTACAACATATATCCCCCAGTGAGCAAACCAGAGGCAACAAGGGCAACTCCCTCAGACTGGAGGAAGAAACCTTGGGACGAACCAAGACTCTCAAGGGGAGACCCATCCATCCTCCTGTTTGACCATCCTACTGGTCAAACAGTATTTACAGTTTAAACTAAATACCAAAGACAAGAGTCTCTGTTTGAAATCTGGATAGCAAAGCTTTAGAAGCTGCACAGGTAGAGGCAGTCTCTGACTAAGGCAGTCTCTGACTGAGGCAGTCTCTGACTGAGGCAGTCTCTGACTGAGTCTTTATGTAAAGTGGGCGTGAGCTGAAACAGTCCCATCCTATCTCAATGCTGGTGCATCTGGATGGCACAGTAATGTAACTGAGGGTGTAGCAGTTGACACAAGTGGACAGGAGAGCTGGCTGGTGATTGGTGGAGAGTAGGCCCGCCAACATGGCCAGTCCTTCAACAGCGTTCAACAGACAGGAGGACAGTCATTACCTCAGGAAGAGATTTTCTTACTATAGCACTTTTACTGCTGTATAAGCCATGTAGGTATTATGAACAGATATTTTTCACTAGTTAAATTACTGTATGAATGTGAATTTGTTAATGCCCTTTTCACGTCAACAAAGACTTCACTCTTGCTTCACAGCTAAAGATTTAGAAAAGTTATTCTCATATAAACCACTTCATTGCAAATTTGGGAGCACACACATAGGTTTTGTTAATGCTGCTGAATCCAAACATTTTAGCCTTTACAGTTGTTCAAAAACGACATCTTTCGTCAGACCATGTGGTAAAGTAGCTTTTAGGGCTGCAAAAAATATATATATATTTTGGTTTTGAATTGTTCATTTGGATGATTTGACTAATAATCAGTTATAAAGGCTGCAAATTGCAAGATAAATTGCAAATATTTGGAAATGTTCTGACAATGTTTACACCATGTTAAGAACAATACTGTTTACTATACTATTAAACTTGCTCCTAAGTTTAAGCCACAGTAAGCGATAATAACAATAACGTATGTGTCGGTTTACCCTATAATGGTCAAACATTATGACATTGTTATTAGAAACTGTTTAACCAGTTCGCTAGATGTACAGTGATCTAACAGGTTTCCAGAATGAGCAGATGGATTTAAAACTAAGTTTAATAAATGAGTTATAAGCTAATAAACTAGTGGTATATCATGAGCTAGATAACGTGTGTAGTGCTGCAACAGGACGAGCTGAGTTTTTCAAAGTAGCTGGTAAACAAAGTCAAGTCAAGTTTATTTATATAGCGGTTTACAGAAGTTTTAAAAACAGACAGTTACAACATATATCCCCCAGTGAACAAGCCAGAGGCAACAGTGGCAAGAACACCTCCCTCAGACTGGAGGAAGAAACCTTGGGAGCAACCAGACTCACAAGGGGAGACCCATCCTCCTCTGGTCAAACAGTATTTACCGTTTAATAAACTAAACTCCAAAGAAAAGAGTCTCTTTTTATAATCTGGATAGCAAAACTTTAGAAGCTGCACAGGTAGAGGCAGTCTCTGACTGAGGCAGTCTCTGACTGAGGCAGTCTCTGACTGAGTCTTTCTGTAAAGTGGGCGTGAGCTGAAACAGTCCCATCCTATCTCAATGCGGGTGCATCTGGATGGTGCACAGTGATGTAACTGAGGGTGTAGCAGTTGACTGTAGCATGAAACACTGTTTCAATTGTTCCATGTTCTGAACATGTAGCATGCTTACTCTGTGAGCCGTGATCTCTCTGGAACGCAGCAGAGCACTTCATCCGGAGTGAAGAACAGCCAGTCAGGGGTTAAGCTGTTTTACTGTGCTATAGCATGTGGCTTTTGTAGCCTGTGGTTTCCAGTAGACTCCTGCTGCTGGAGTTGGAGTCGACTCCTTCGCCTAATTTTAACCAGGACAGCCCCAGAGCTGTTGATAACAGGATGGAGCAGAGATTCTAGCACCCTAAACATGATTTATTCAGTGTTTTCAGGAGCTGTAGGTCACAATAAGCTGATAAAAAATGTGTAGATTATCTAAAGTAATATGAGGTAGCTTGACAAATGAGCACAGCTGACTAATGTTGTATCATACTGTACCAGCCTGTTTCACAGTGAGGCTGCTGAAATGTCTGTTCCACCTTAATGCTATGCCAGAATTCTTTTTTTTTTTTTTTTTGCCAGAATTCAACTGCAACACCTTTTTGGGGTAAAACAGAAATGTTAGATTTATTTGTTTATTTTATTTGGATCCCCATTAGCTCCTATAATGATCGCAGCTATTCTTTCTGGGGTCTATCAGACATAAAACAAACATATACATTATACATATACAACAAAAAAAGAAAAGAAGAACATACTCTATGTATATTCCAAATGTATACAAAAGAAGAAGAAATAAAAAATAGAATAAAATAAGAAAAACTAAGTAGAAAGTTACAATTATTTTTATTATAATTCCAATATCCTCGCTATTCCCCTTGAGACAAATTTCCCTAATCTACTTTTATTATCTTTTTTATTTATTTAATTTTATGATCAGAAATCAGTTAGATAGTGTTTTTTTGTCGTTTTTTAAACTTTTATCAGTTTTGAGTCAGGTAAGGAATTCCACTCTTTAATAGCTTTAATAGTTCTGCACATGTGGTTAGTTTTAGCTCTCTGTACAAAGATGTTCTATGTTCTATGAAAAAATATTGTTTGAAGAGTTGAAGGTCACAGACTATAAGAGTCAAAATTCAGGAGTCAGTTCAGACTCTTAGACATGTTTGGGTCAAGAATCTGCTCTTTTGGAATCATTAAGAGTATGTCCGAAATCGCCTACTAGTCAGTAGGTACTAGATTAGAGTCAGTACGTACTGCTTGAGCAGCAGACTAGTAGGTAAGTTCAGTAGATGAGTTTTAGTAGCCACACAATCTTGGATGTACTACGTCCGCTTTCTTACCAGCGTCCTGTGACGCAACACTTTAGACCACCACTGTAATTCCTTTAAAAGACCAAGTCCCACTATTCCTTTAAAATCTGCGTTTACTGACAACTTAATTTACTTTTTGTGATACGGGCTGACAAATTTTTAGATTACTCTAATGTGAGTGTGTTTAGAATTAACATTTTTTCAGAATCGTAAGGAAAACGCATGGCCATTGTAGACTTGATGCATTAAAGGGTATCTTAAACACACGGGAGCTAAAAGTGGTTAAAGACAAAGTCTACGCTCCGACTGGACTTTAAGAGGCACAATTGATGCATAGCCTACATGCCTCACGTACAAGAAGTCGGACAGTTTGTGGACTATATATATATTTTTTGCAGAGAGTCATTTGAGAAGCAGCTACGTGTGTTTTAAAGATCCTGCGGTATCGAGAACAGTCTTAGGTTCTACACTGGGCAGTTAAGAAACAATTAGCAATGCGACTTTTCAAGTGACACTACTGAAAGAATCATGTTACACGTGTTAATTAGAGATGGATCAATCAGCGTTTTCGAGGTAGATTCTGATCGCCGATCACCTTTCAACGCGACCGGCTGATATCGATTGAGGGCGGGGCTATATGCCACGCCGGGCTACATTTAGTTATTAGCACAAGCAAGTCATGAAACCTGGTGGAAACTGGTTTATTACTATTTTTAATAAGCTAATGTGACAAAGAACAGTATTTTTAACTAAATTAGAAGTTGGTGTATGTGGGAGTAAACCGCTTGATAAGCTCCAGAAGAGCCACATCTGAAAAGTATTTCTACTAGGAACAGCAGAGCGTGGATCCAGGTGGAATATTAAGCAGCAGAATGAAAGTCTTCTACAGCCGAGAAGAGCTGCTTATCTAGAACTATAAACTCAATCACTCTGGCTGTGGTTCTTTTAGCTCTCTGGCTGTTTCTGCTGCTGTACTGTTTGTACCGGTCAGATCTGGTCTGTATGGTGTTCTGGGTTGTTTGTTTTGTGGTAGCTGTGTGTGCTAGCTCTGCTGTTTGCTGATACTCACTGTATTCAGCTGCATGGTGTACGCGCCGTATCAGATTAGTATTAGTGTTAAATGTCTTTGTCTTGGTCTCCGCGAGAGACACTGATTTTTACTAATTTTACAGATGTTACAGAACGCCCTGGTTGAGAGTCACATACACAGACAGACGACATTTTCTATCCGCACATGCGGGTGAACACCATAAACTGTTCTCGCCAGGCCGCTGCTTTAGTCAGTCTGTAGAAAATTAAATGGTGTGTATGTCCACCTAGTGGTTCAGAGAGGAATTGCAGGGAGGGGGTTCTCCTTTTTCTGGATGAAACGTTAGCTGGAAATACAGAAATTAGGCTCATTTGTTTAACACCATCTCGGGATCGGCTCTAAATTGGAGAAATATCGGCCATCACATATTTGGATTAAAAATCAGCCGATACCGATACATGACCGATCGATCCGTCCATCTCTAGTGTTAATCTTTAAATAATCTGCTAAGATAAGATAAACAGGTAAACAGGTGCTGTCCTGCTGCTGTGTTGATGAAGCTCTATGGGATGTTTGAGCTTCAAGGTCTTGTGTATAGCAGTTGTACTGTTGTGATCATCTCCACTGTGCAGAGCTGACAGAGCACCACACTGTTGTGTTTCTGTGTAAAACACTCCCACAACTTTAGATGCACGTGAGAGATTGTTTGCAGCTGCAGCTTCTGTTCCGGATAAATCCATACTTGCAGTAGATGCGGATATCTTTGTAATGCATTGATGCATGTTATGCGATGTGTCGCCCCAGCCCTATGGATGCCTACTAAGTATTCGGACTGAGTAGGTGATTTCGGACGCACCCTAACTCTGTTTTAGTCCCCCAGATTCCAGCTTTATATTATATACACTTGTGTCTGTGCTTGAGCAAGAATCTAATGTGTTCTGTTGTGAACTAAGCTGTTAGTTTAGCTAGTGCTAACCCGCTCCTGCCTCTGTTTAACTGTTTAGCAGCACTGTTTAACATTTTATCAGTTGTTAACATTGTTAATGGCACTAGACTGATGGTTTAACACATATTGAATGGGAATAAGAAAATTGGGCTCTGCGTTCACTTTTTTTGTTGAACTTATAAGAAAACTGAATGTTTTTAGACCAGTACCATTTTAATTGAGACTGTTTGTTTAAAGATTAATCAAGAAATCAGAGATTTAAAAGGCCAGACCATATACAAATCAATAACAAGCTGTGGTTTGCTATGGGTTCATTAGTAGCTGTAGCAGAAAAGATCCATATGACTTTTTCACGTCCGAGAAAGTAGTAGGAGAATTAAAAATATGCTTTATCATACAAGCCGACAACTAGTCACTGCAGATACATGCTCTGGTGAAGGTTAAGAGCTTGGAGTACTCATAGAAACAGGAACGCTGCAGTAACTGAACTGCAACTTCTATCTTTTGAGGGATTACTTAAGACATTGAATAATGTCCCCACCACACACAACCCCCCCACACACACAAACCATGTCGCTTTCAGTGAGCTTTTTGTCAAAGATCTTGAAAAGCACACTTTTCAATTACACACTCTCTCGCTCTGTTCTTTGTGCTCATGTGATTTAATCTGTTTTCTGAAGCTTTTCCTTTAAGATTTCAGCCTAATCAGTCTGATGAGGGATACGAGACCGCGCTCAGTGGATGCATGCAGAGGCTAACAGAACTAATGACACCACACACACGGGTTGAATGTTTGAGAGACGACAGGAACATTGTGCTCATGTTGCTGTGCAGACAGGGTTGGGTTGTGAGATTGTCTTTCACGCAGACGCTACTATTAGGGATGCATTGTTATCATTTTTCTTTTCCTTACAATTACCATTTTTAAATTTTTGTCCATAGCGAGTCTGACACCATAGTTAATTCCTTAGAGTGAAGTAACTGTCATGTGTAAGTGTAATGTACCTTAAAAATTAAATCATTAATTAAAATCATCACTGATTTTATATTATGTGGAAAAAAGGCTGCTTATTCCAGTTTCACGTATGTCATTTGTACATCATGTCAGGACATACTTGCATTGAAATGCTGGGGGGGCTCTAATAATAACTTTACAGCAGGACAGCATTATATATAGTAGTGGCAAAAACATTACAATAAATAGACAGTGATAAAGTAAAATAAGCTAGAATTAGGGATCCATCAATACCACTTTTTTTTCTTACCAGTTTTTCAGGTATCTGCCGATACGGAGTACCGATACCGATACCAACTCTGACTTAAATGCTCGATATATGTCTATAAATCCTGATATTTATAGTGTTCCACTTTTTATATGTTGTATTTTTATATGTCTTATCCTAAATAAGATATAATAACAATGAAAGAACAATTTACTGGTTGAGTAACTGCACATTAAAAAGTTTCAGAGCTATGAAAAAATAAAAATTGCCACAATGCAGAAACACATGCAGTCAATAAGCTTCATGGTATCAGCGCTCTCTATTGTGATACCCATACTGTGTGTAAGTGCCAGTATCGGCACCGATACCGTATCGGTATTGGTGCAACACTAGCTAGAATATATACATATAGTAATAAATGAAATATATAAAGGAATATATAAAACATGTACAACAAATATACATAAGATATCTAGGCAGACGCATGTAGAAACCTTTATATTTAAAGTGACTTAGTGATATTCTTGAGTAGCGCTGCTATGGAGAACACCAAGTAAAATACAAGTAGTTTTGACCACCGCTCCTTACCTGTCTCAGCGGTGGTCTGTGTAGTACAGTGACAGCAGGAATTAGGTTCAGGGCTAATGGTTCTGTGGAGCAAAAACAATTTTTGGCTGGTTGATTGAGCTGTTGTTAAGTGTCATCAAAGGCCAGACATACACTGTGTTTTTTTTAGAAATCTAGTTATCTGGTGACTCGCACTGTCCATCCCAGCATACAGCTCTGTCTACAGTTCAAATAACATTGTTTTATTTACAAAAACATGCTGAGTGTGTGCTGAGTGCTCTCCAAACCACACTGTGCACATTAGGGCTGTGTATTGGCAAGAACCTGCCGATACAATACGTATCGTGATACAGCGGTCACGATTCAATATATCACGATATATTGCGATACTGCATGTGAAGTGATATTTATCGATTTTTCAAATCCTACTATTAAAACACATCATTATATAAACAGGTTTGCAAATGCTTACAATATCATTACGCCTTTGTGCTGCTTGTTAATGTTGGAGTGAAGCTGAAAATGGATTACAACAGGTATAAACACAACACATACTGATTCACGCGATCACACAGGTTTGTTGACGGTGGAGTGGGGGGATCCCAGTGTCTCAGGGTGCTCTCATGTCCATGTTACCTTCTGGTTCTCTCCTTTTAGTTTAGGCTGTTATTGTTAGATCTGCCGGAGTCGCCAGCCGCACTCTAAAATTCTGAAAATTCATATTCTCTACAGTCTTACTCCCGAGCCCAACTAACTCTCTCTCCCTGAGGTAATGACTGTCCTCCCGTCTGTTGAACGCTGTTGAAGGACTGATCATCGGGCCATCACCCCACCATCACCGCCAGCTCACCTGTCCATTACTACTACACCCTCAGTTACATCACTGTGCCATCCAGATGCACCAGCATTGAGATGGGATGGGACTGTTTCAGCTCACGCCCACTTTACAGAAAGACTCAGTCATAGACTGCCTCAGCCAGAGACTGCCTCAGTCATACACTGCCTCTATCTGTGCAGCTTCTAAAGCTTTGCTATCCAGATTTCAAACAGAGGCTCCTTTCTTTGGTATTTAGTTCAAACTGTAAATACTGTTTGACCAGAGGAGGATTGGTCTCCCCTTGTGAGTCTGGTTCCTCCCAAGGTTTCTTCCTCCAGTCTGAGGGAGGTGTTCTTGCCACTGTTGCCTCTGGCTTGCTCACTGGGGGATATATGTTATAACTGGTTTCAAAACTCTGTAAAGCTGCTTTGAGACAACATCGTTGTAAAAAGCGCTATAGAAATAAAATTGACTTGACTTGACTTTCTGCCAGGAATCTGTGTATCGATACTGTGTTGTGGAAAATCGATACAGTATCATTAAACAAAATATCCCAATATTCAATATTTTCAATATTTTCTTACATCCCTTGTGCACATACAAGGTAGGACAGTATGGCCCTCTACAGCCTATTTTACACATACACTATTATTATTTCTACTTCCCAATTGTAATCATTCATACACAGTGAAGTCGCCATATATGGACTTTGGTAGCATATGTCTCCACTTGTATTGTGGAAGTGGTTGTGACTTTTTCACCTCCGTGTCTCCACCCATATTGGGGTAGTGTTTGTGTCTGTGTGTTTAAAGAAGGACTTAATTTTTTTTTTAAGTCATGACCGAATGTTTAAAGTGACTTGACTGCAAGGGTGTAGATTTGCTCGTGATGTTGGCGGGGAACTATAAATCTACCCCGCCATGTTGTTTTATCTTTGCACTGTGATAAAATAATAAAGGACTGTCACTACATATGCTATTCTACATGAGTAACTGACTCATTTTAGCCCGTTTCAAACCAGTAAACAGCGAGTTTACATCCAAAGACTTATCAACATTACTTCAACCATTACTGCAAATGACATCTCTAATGCATTAGCATTAATAATAGTAGTGAACACTGTTTGTTATTCATAGCTACACACGATGCATCACCATTAACGTTATTATGATGGACTCATTTCATTAGCGAACTAGACTTTAAGTGAAAAATAGCTTTTTCTGCTGCCATCCTCACTCACGTTTTACCCCCATGTGTCTCCCACAATGCAAATGAGTCTTGCACAGTGAGTCTCATATGACTGGAAAGCTTTCCTTCCAGCTTTGGCGCTGCTAACAACCAAACGTAGCTACAGAGTCTCACGTGACAGCAGGGAAAGACACAGCCAATCACACTGGCTATATGTGTAGTGGGGAGGTAGGACTCGACCTGATTTAGCCCTTTCTGCACCTCTAGGTTAATGAGACATTGACATATCTGTTTTTTTTTTTTCGGAGGGGATCAAATTATTGGTTGGGACAATTCAACAATCGCTTGATATTGGTGGGGACGCATCACTTCAGTCCATGCTAATTCTACGCCCTTGCTTGACTGCCTTGGAGTCAGCAGCTGTCTGTGTAAATGTGCACCTCAACTCTCCTGTTTCCACCAGAACTGTCCGTCAGGAGCTCCACAGGGTCAATATACACGGCCGGGCTGCTATAACCAAACCTTTGGTCACTCGTGCCAATGCCAAACGTCAGTTTCAATGGTGCAAGGAGCGCAAATCTTGGGCTGTGGACAATGTGAAACATGTATTGTTCTCTGATGAGTCCACCTTTACTGTTTTCCCCACATCCGGGAGAGTTACGGTGTGGAGAAGCCCCAAAGAAGCGTACCACCCAGACTGTTGCATGCCCAGAATGAAGCATTGGGGTGGATCAGTGACGGTTTGGGCTGCCATATCATGACATTCTCTTGGCCCAATACTTGTGCTAGATGGGCACGTCATTGCCAAGGACTACCGAACCATTCTGGAGGACCATGTGCATCCAATGGTTCAAACATTGTATCCTGAAGGCAGTGCCGTGTATCAGGATGACAATGCACCAATACACACAGCAAGACTGGTGAAAGATTGGTTTGATGAACATGAAAGTGAAGTTGAACATCTCCCATGGCCTGCACAGTCACCAGATCTAAATATTATTGAGCCACTTTGGGATGTTTTGGAGGAGCGAGTCAGGAAACGCTTTCCTCCACCAGCATCACGTAGTGACCTGGACACTATCCTGCAAGAAGAATGGCTTAAAATCCTTCTGACCACTGTGCAGGACTTGTATATGTCATTCCCAAGACCAATTGACGCTGTATTGGCTGACGCTGTATACAGCCTATATATATATATATATATATATATATATATATATATATATATATATATATATATATATATATATATATATATATATATTAATTCCAGTCCTCTGTGCCAATCTGCTGCATCTGTACTAGTGTTGTCACCATTGTTAGAGGTGATACCTCTGTGATATGAGAGACCTAGACGCATTGACACAGTGTCAAGACTCTTTCTTTCTTTTTTGAAAGGAATAGATTGAACGTTAATTTGGTATTAACTAAAATACCATGGTTCTGCATGCGGAGGATATGTTAAAGTATTTTTATTTGGAAAATCAGACAAAAATGTCATTTACATCCACAATTGGCATTTGTTTATAGTGCAGCCTGTGCACACAGCAGTGTTCTTGTTACTTGTTATAATAGGAGGTTTGTGGGGTCTTGTTTTTTTTTTTTTGTTTTTTTTTTTGGCCCTGGCTCACCACATGCTGAGCGGAGTTTGATTTTAATGATCAAAAGGTCGACAACGTGTTAATGAGCTTTCTCTCTCTCTCTCTCTCTCTCTCTCTCTCTCTCTCTCTCTCTCTCTCTCTCTGTCACACTGTTACTGTGCTGTCTGTCTTGTTAGTGGCATCAGGAGGCACTGCCCCAGTTAATTCTGCTCTAATGAGGCACACGTCCTGCCCCAGTGCACCCTGGGACATCATGCTATGACCGCTCAGTATAACAGTAAAGCAGCATGCTGGCCTTTGATATCAGATTAAATGTGAGCGCACTGCAGAGCTCTCCAACATACTGTACTCCTAACAGCCATACAGTTTCTTTCAGCTTGCTGTGTTAGGGCGTGAGAGTGTATGTACATTTTAAGGACCTTGGTGTCCTGATTTCGTTTTGAAACCTGAGAAAAACTAAAGGTTGTATCCGGCTTAGCATCCTATCAATAATGTAGCCAGAGAGACAGAGTGCCTGCTGTACTAGGCTTTTATCCCAATGCGAGGTGCAAATCTCTTGTGTTCTAACTGCGTTGGATGTATGAAAGCGGTGTCCACGCCTAAACATGCAGTTCATGGACTTTATGCATGGTGACACCTTGCTTACTCATGCCTATGCATTTAAAACAGGAACACACACAATGTCAGGGCAAGGCATGCATGAAAAGACCACCACTTAAAGTTCCCACCATCTCATAAAGAAGCTGAAGCTGTGAAACGAGCAGTTATAAAGATATTTTTGTGCACCAGAGGTTCTACTGAAGATTGTTGCTCCTGTTTTTAACAACAAACAGGGAGGAGATTTTACAGTTGTTATTATTATAATTATTATTCTTTATTATTTTTTTACATCAACTACAAAAGTAACAAACACAATGTTGGTTTTGAAGGGAATCTAATAGTCTACAGTTCTTTTGAGGACATGAATAGACCAGTATGTAGTTAGAGAAACAAAAACTTGGAATATGTTGGTGTTACTTATCTGTGAACAGGAATTTTCACCTGGAGTGAAAGAAGGTTTTGATGCAAAAGAGCTTTGTTTAATAACGATACTATCTCTTTCACTAAAATCCCATTTTCTCCTTTGACTCCAGTGTTTTGCTGCCTGAGCAGTTAGTGGACGTGGCTACAGACAGTTTGCATAGTAATCTGTGGTCTGGAAAAAAAGGAAAAGAAGAGATGGGCTGTATACAAATGTAAGAGAAAGAGTGGTGGAGACTGTGTGATAGTCCTGTAGACCTGAACCATAAAAGTAATTAAAGCAGACATCGAGGAATGAGAGAGGAGCGAGAACTGATGATGAACTAGGGCACTAATTTAAATGTAATCTGCTTGCTAAATAATAAATGTGAATATTTTGTACATGTAGTGTACAGGATGGGTTGTATATCGTCGTTGTCCAATGAAAAACAAGGATCTCCAAAATTGCAGCTTCACAGGAGAGACCAAAAACATAATTTACATAATGTAAGTCAATGGAACCGGAGTTTTATCCAAGCTATTTTGGAGCACTTCTATTGGTCCACTCGTCATGAAATCTTTATACAACGACCATTGGCATGTTCAGTTGATATAGAAAACTCAAAATCGACAAAAATGGAGCTACAATGGAGTTGGAAATAAAATATCTCATGGATTCCCATAGCATTCTTGACTGATCAAATGGATGTGACTTGGAACAAACTCAATCATGCACATTTAGCAGTCTAGGGTTTCTCCACATGGGGTCACTGTTTCAGTTCAAGTTACTTTTGTGTGCAGCATTTTGAAAAAAGGAAGTAGCTTGAACCCACACAAACAGGATCTTTAGAATGCATGTGTTTCTAGGAATAATTTTAAAATGAGAGCTGAAAATCTTCATAACAATAGCTGTAGAGAAGAAGAACAAACATTCCTAACTTTAAAGTTTGTTAATGTTAGGTCTAGATTTATTTGTATGAAATTCTGGGTGATCTGTTGGTCCATTAATCATAAATTAGTCACATACAAAAAGCAAGTCCTAAGGCTATATTTTAATGAAAATGTGATTTTAGCCAAGACTTAAATAGTCCCAAAATTTTAGCGCAAATTGGTAGATTCCATTGTTTTAGAGCTTTATATGCAAATGTTTTTCTCCTGTTGTAGATGTTGTGACTGCCTGTTATTAACAAATGAGGTGGCATGTGGAAAACCTGAACCATGATCAAAACAGTTGAACATGTAGGTAAACATCCATAACCAGCCTCCTACTGGCCTTCCCTTGGAAATAAGTGACACAGCTGTGGTGACTCATTGAGGTTCCTGGGCATCACCATCTGCAGCACCCTGCAGTGAGACAATAACATGTCCACCATTGCCAGGAAAACTCAGCAGAGTTCTTTTCTGCATCAGCTCAGGAAGCTCTATGTTTCAAATCTTGGATGCTGCACTTTTTTTTTTTTTGCAATCCTAAAGCCCAGTTCACTCTCATCCAGCGAGAGATGACAATGGAGTTTTATAATGTTGTAGACAGCAGTTCTAAAGAATGCTATCACTAGAACCCAGTGGGGAACTCTTACGTCCTTCTAGGCTTTCAGAGCATAATGATATCTGGGAGCTAAAAAATTCTTTTTTTCATTTCATTGCCATGGATTTTTGTATTGTGTGTAGCTTTCATGCCACACCAGTGAAAACAGTCATAAAAGCCTTTCTTGGTGGGGAACTGATTATACCCCACCTGGCGTGAAACTGGATCTGGAGGCAACAAATGTCCATGCTCTTCTGCAATAGCCGTCCACATCAGCTGCCTCAGATTCTAGAGATTAGGGCCAACCAGCATACTTACTCTGAGATGATTGCTTTCAAATACCACCAACAGGACCACCTTGTTTCTACTCTCATTGTGCATTTTATTAGCTGTACTCATCATATATACACACTTTGTAGTTATACTACATATTTACAGACTGTAGTCCCTCTAGTTCTCTGTATACTTCATTATCCCCCTTGTTCTTCAATGGTAAGGTCACCCAGTGGACCTCAGCAGAGCAGGTACTCTTTGGTTGGTGGGTCATTCCCAGCAGTGCAGTGACACTAACATCATGGTGGTGGTGTGTTGTGCTAAGGCCTGGACAATATTGAGAATTTATTATTGGGATGTTTGTAAATGTTGACGCAACATCAACAACATAGTTGGGTGTCCATAATTGGGTGTCATCAGGTCTCCACTTTTTGTAGCACCCACATATACACACACACACACACTAGTGGGCAGGGAGCACACTAGCCCTCTGTTGTGGGCAGCCCTATCCATAGCATCCTGGGAGCAGCACCCTGGGATCCTGTCTTTCTGAAGGCCTTTTATATTCATCCATTCATCCTTCCCATTTATCTGATCTTGATTTACTCAGAAACACATGAAATAATACAGAACAGTATTTAACGCAGTTAAAACAGACTGAAGTGGCGCCATCTTTAAATGTTTAAACCAGCTGTACTTATAAACACTTATAAACACTAATCTACTAAAGTACTGGTATAAACTGTAATTGAACTTGATCTTCTAGGAGCACTGGATAAGTATTACACTTGTACTGTGTGTAGTCTTGTATTTGTTCTCTTCTCTGTAGGTGTTCCAGTCTTGCTAGGTATTGCATTATCTTTTTTCTAGGTATCAGCACTGGCCCTGTGTTTATGGCAGTGTTTGAGTATAAGAGTAGTTTGGACTTAAACCTGTTTGTACTAGATAGAGATTCATACTCTAACCGAACACTAAGCACTTTTGTAAGTCGCTCTGAATAAGAGCGTCTGCTAAATGCTGTAAATGTACTGATTTGTAGCAACCCTCTAAGACGTGTCAAACTCAAGGCCCGCGGGCCAAATGTGGCCCGCCACGTCCTTTTATGTGGCCCGCGAGAGCTTGAGAGGTCTTAGTGTCTAAAAATAAATAGGTCAGATGCGTGCTTTGACCAAAAACTACATTTCCCACAATGCATGTCGATTGTGTTATGGCTTACTGCCACTAGACGACAGTGTAGTCATTGATGTGATAACGCAGCCTATCCCATAATGTCCAGAAAAAGAAGAGTTGATGCAGACGGACGGCTGTTTCAACAAAGATGGGAAGTGAATACATGTTCATGCTTTAAGGAGAAAGACCGGTATGACTTTTGTATTATGAAGCAACATGTCGGTTAATAAAGAGACAATCTGCGCCAGCATTTTAACACCAAGCACGGAGCTCAGTACGGCAAAGCTAGCCTTCAAGAAAAGCAACAGACTGCACAAGAATTTAAAGTTAAACTGAAGTCGCAGCAGAATCTGTTCTCGAAAGCCAAAAACAATGCGGCAGTGAAAGCTAGCTTTACTGTGGCTGAAGAAATCGCCCGTGCTTCAAAGTGTTTTTCAGAGGGAGTGTTTTTGAAGCAGTGCTGCTGAAGGTCTGTGAGCAGGTGTGTCCCGACCAGACTCAGACTTTTGAAAATGTCAAGAAACACCATTGCTGACCAAGTTAAGGAACTAGCTGGCCGAGAAGTCCCGCAGCTACACAGCTTTTTCATTAGCTGTTAATGAAAACACAGATCTGTGTAGTTGCTGTTGATGAAAGCTCAGATATGTGTAGTTGCTGTTGATGAAAGCTCAGATATGTGTAGTTGCTGTTGATGAAAGCTCAGATATGTGTAGTTGCTGTTGATGAAAACAGATCTGTGTAGTTGCTGTTGATGAAAGCTCAGATATGTGTAGTTGCCGTTGATGAAAGCTCAGATATGTGTAGTTGCTGTTGATGAAAGCTCAGATATGTGTAGTTGCTGTTGATGAAAGCTCAGATATGTGTAGTTGCCGTTGATGAAAGCTCAGATATGTGTAGTTGCTGTTGATGAAAGCTCAGATCTGTGTAGTTGCCGTTGATGAAAGCTCAGATCTGTGTAGTTGCCGTTGATGAAAGCTCAGATATGTGTAGTTGCCGTTGATGAAAGCTCAGATATGTGTAGTTGCTGTTGATGAAAGCTCAGATCTGTGTAGTTGCTGTTGATGAAAGCTCAGATATGTGTAGTTGCTGTTGATGAAAACAGATCTGTGTAGTTGCTGTTGATGAAAGCTCAGATATGTGTAGTTGCTGTTGATGAAAGCTCAGATATGTGTAGTTGCTGTTGATAAAAACACAGATATGTGTAGTTGCTGTTGATGAAAGCTCAGATCTGTGTAGTTGCTGTTGATGAAAGCTCAGATATGTGTAGTTGCTGTTGATGAAAACAGATCTGTGTAGTTGCTGTTGATGAAAGCTCAGATATGTGTAGTTGCCGTTGATGAAAGCTCAGATATGTGTAGTTGCTGTTGATGAAAGCTCAGATATGTGTAGTTGCTGTTGATGAAAGCTCAGATATGTGTAGTTGCCGTTGATGAAAGCTCAGATATGTGTAGTTGCTGTTGATGAAAGCTCAGATCTGTGTAGTTGCCGTTGATGAAAGCTCAGATCTGTGTAGTTGCCGTTGATGAAAGCTCAGATATGTGTAGTTGCCGTTGATGAAAGCTCAGATATGTGTAGTTGCTGTTGATGAAAGCTCAGATCTGTGTAGTTGCTGTTGATGAAAGCTCAGATATGTGTAGTTGCTGTTGATGAAAACAGATCTGTGTAGTTGCTGTTGATGAAAGCTCAGATATGTGTAGTTGCTGTTGATGAAAGCTCAGATATGTGTAGTTGCTGTTGATAAAAACACAGATATGTGTAGTTGCTGTTGATGAAAGCTCAGATCTGTGTAGTTGCTGTTGATGAAAACACAGATCTGTGTAGTTGCTGTTGATGAAAACACAGATCTGTGTAGTTGCTGTTGATGAAAGCTCAGATATGTGTAGTTGCTGTTGATGAAAGCTCAGATTTGTGTAGTTGCTGTTGATGAAAGCTCAGATATGTGTAGTTGCTGTTGATAAAAGCTCAGATCTGTGTAGTTGCTGTTGATGAAAGCTCAGATATGTGTAGTTGCTGTTGATGAAAACACAGATCTGTGTAGTTGCTGTTGATGAAAACACAGATCTGTGTAGTTGCTGTTGATTAAAGCTCAGATATGTGTAGTTGCTGTTGATGAAAACACAGATCTGTGTAGTTGCTGTTGATGAAAGCCCAGATATGTGTAGTTGCTGTTGATGAAAGCTCAGATATGTGTAGTTGCTGTTGATGAAAGCTCAGATATGTGTAGTTGCTGTTGATGAAAGCTCAGATATGTGTAGTTGCTGGTGATGAAAACACAGATCTGTGTAGTTGCTGTTGACGAAAGCTCAGATTTGTGTAGTTGCTATTGATGAAAGCTCAGATATGTGTAGTTGCTGTTGATGAAAGCTCAGATATGTGTAGTTGCTGTTGATGAAAGTTTAGATTTGTGTAGTTGCTGTTGATGAAAGCTCAGATATGTGTAGTTGCTGTTGATGAAAGCTCAGATATGTGTAATTGCTGTTGATGAAAGCTCAGATATGTGTAGTTGCTGTTGATGAAAGCACAGATATGTGTAGTTGCTGTTGATGAAAGCTCAGATATGTGTAGTTGCTGTTGATGAAAGCTCAGATATGTGTAGTTGCTGTTGATGAAAACACAGATCTGTGTAGTTGCGGTTGATGAAAGCTCAGATATGTGTAGTTGCTGTTGATGAAAGCTCAGATATGTGTAGTTGCTGTTGATGAAACACAGATCTGTGTAGTTGCTGTTGATGAAAGCTCAGATATGTGTAGTTGCTGTTGATGAAAGCTCAGATATGTGTAGTTGCTGTTGATGAAAGCTCAGATATGTGTAGTTGCTGTTGATGAAAACAGATCTGTGTAGTTGCTGTTGATGAAAGCTCAGATATGTGTAGTTGCTGTTGATGAAACACAGATCTGTGTAGTTGCTGTTGATGAAAGCTCAGATATGTGTAGTTGCTGTTGATGAAAGCTCAGATATGTGTAGTTGCTGTTGATGAAAGCACAGATATGTGTAGTTGCTGTTGATGAAAGCTCAGATATGTGTAGTTGCTGTTGATGAAAGCTCAGATATGTGTAGTTGCTGTTGATGAAAACACAGATCTGTGTAGTTGCGGTTGATGAAAGCTCAGATATGTGTAGTTGCTGTTGATGAAAGCTCAGATATGTGTAGTTGCTGTTGATGAAAACACAGATCTGTGTAGTTGCTGTTGATGAAAGCTCAGATATGTGTAGTTGCTGTTGATGAAAACAGATCTGTGTAGTTGCTGTTGATGAAAGCTCAGATATGTGTAGTTGCTGTTGATGAAAGCTCAGATATGTGTAGTTGCTGTTGATGAAAGCTCAGATATGTGTAGTTGCTGTTGATGAAACACAGATCTGTGTAGTTGCTGTTGATGAAAGCTCAGATATGTGTAGTTGCTGTTGATGAAAGCTCAGATATGTGTAGTTGCTGTTGATGAAAGCTCAGATCTGTGTAGTTGCTGTTGATGAAAACAGATCTGTGTAGTTGCTGTTGATGAAAGCTCAGATATGTGTAGTTGCTGTTGATGAAAGCTCAGATATGTGTAGTTGCTGTTGATGAAAGCTCAGATATGTGTAGTTGCTGTTGATGAAAACACAGATCTGTGTAGTTGCTGTTGATGAAAGCTCAGATATGTGTAGTTGCTGTTGATGAAAACAGATCTATGTAGTTGCTGTTGATGAAAGCTCAGATATGTGTAGTTGCTGTTGATGAAAGCTCAGATATGTGTAGTTGCTGTTGATGAAAACACAGATCTGTGTAGTTGCTGTTGATGAAAGCTCAGATCTGTGTAGTTGCTGTTGATGAAAACACAGATCTGTGTAGTTGCTGTTGATGAAAGCTCAGATATGTGTAGTTGCTGTTGATGAAAACAGATCTGTGTAGTTGCTGTTGATGAAAGCTCAGATATGTGTAGTTGCTGTTGATAAAAGCTCAGATATGTGTAGTTGCTGTTGATGAAAGCTCAGATATGTGTAGTTGCTGTTGATGAAAACACAGATCTGTGTAGTTGCCGTTGATGTAAGCTCAGATATGTGTAGTTGCTGTTGATGAAAGCTCAGATATGTGTAGTTGCCGTTGATGAAAGCTCAGATATGTGTAGTTGCTGTTGATGAAAGCTCAGATATGTGTAGTTGCTGTTGATGAAAGCTCAGATATGTGTAGTTGCTGTTGATGAAATCACAGATCTGTGTAGTTGCTTTTGATGAAAGCTCAGATATGTGTATTTGCTGTTGATGAAAGCACAGATATGTTTAGTTGCTGTTGATGAAAACACAGATTTGTGTAGTTGCTGTTGATGAAAGCTCAGATATGTGTAGTTGCTTTTGATGAAACACAGATATGTGTAGTTGCTGTTGATGAAAGCTCAGATATGTGTGGTTGCTGTTGATGAAAACAGATCTGTGTAGTTGCTGTTGATGAAAGCTCAGATATGTGTAGTTGCTGTTGATGAAACACAGATATGTGTAGTTGCTGTTGATGAAAGCTCAGATATGTGTAGTTGCTGTTGATGAAAGCTCAGATATGTGTGGTTGCTGTTGATGAAAACAGATCTGTGTAGTTGCTGTTGATGAAAACACAGATCTGTGTAGTTGCTGTTGATGAAAGCTCAGATATGTGTAGTTGCTGTTGATGAAAGCTCAGATATGTGTAGTTGCTGTTGATGAAAGCTCAGATATGTGTAGTTGCTGTTGATGAAAACACAGATCTGTGTAGTTGCGGTTGATGAAAGCTCAGATATGTGTAGTTGCTGTTGATGAAAGCTCAGATATGTGTAGTTGCTGTTGATGAAAACACAGATCTGTGTAGTTGCTGTTGATGAAAGCTCAGATATGTGTAGTTGCTGTTGATGAAAACACAGATCTGTGTAGTTGCCGTTGATGAAAGCTCAGATATGTGTAGTTGCCGTTGATGAAAGCTCAGATATGTGTAGTTGCTGTTGATGAAAGCTCAGATATGTGTAGTTGCTGTTGATGAAAGCTCAGATTTGTGTAGTTGCTGTTGATGAAAGCTCAGATATGCGTAGTTGCTGTTGATAAAAGCTCAGATCTGCGTAGTTGCTGTTGATGAAAGCTCAGATATGTGTAGTTGCTGTTGATGAAAACACAGATCTGTGTAGTTGCTGTTGATGAAAGCTCAGATATGTGTAGTTGCTGTTGATGAAAACACAGATCTGTGTAGTTGCTGTTGATGAAAGCCCAGATATGTGTAGTTGCTGTTGATGAAAGCTCAGATATGTGTAGTTGCTGTTGATGAAAGCTCAGATATGTGTAGTTGCTGTTGATGAAAGCTCAGATTTGTGTAGTTGCTGTTGATGAAAGCTCAGATATATGTAGTTGCTGTTGATGAAAGCTCAGATATGTGTAGTTGCTGTTGATGAAAGCACAGATATGTGTAGTTGCTGTTGATGAAAGCTCAGATCTGTGTAGTTGCTGTTGATGAAAGCTCAGATATGTGTAGTTGCTGTTGATGAAAGCTCAGATATGTGTAGTTGCTGTTGATGAAACACAGATCTGTGTAGTTGCTGTTGATGAAAGCTCAGATATGTGTAGTTGCTGTTGATGAAAACACAGATCTGTGTAGTTGCTGTTGATGAAAGCTCAGATCTGTGTAGTTGCTGTTGATAAAGGCTCAGATATGTGTAGTTGCTGTTGATGAAAGCACAGATATGTGTAGTTGCTGTTGATGAAAACACAGATCTTTGTAGTTGCTGTTGATGAAAGCTCAGATATGTGTAGTTGCTGTTGATGAAACACAGATATGTGTAGTTGCTGTTGATGAAAGCTCAGATATGTGTAGTTGCTGTTGATGAAAGCTCAGATATGTGTGGTTGCTGTTGATGAAAACAGATCTGTGTAGTTGCTGTTGATGAAAGCTCAGATATGTGTAGTTGCTGTTGATGAAACACAGATATGTGTAGTTGCTGTTGATGAATGCTCAGATATGTGTAGTTGCTGTTGATGAAAGCTCAGATATGTGTGGTTGCTGTTGATGAAAACAGATCTGTGTAGTTGCTGTTGATGAAAGCTCAGATATGTGTAGTTACTGCTGATGAAAGCTCAGATATGTGTAGTTGCTGTTGATGAAAGCTCAGATATGTGTAGTTGCTGTTGATGAAAAAACAGATCTGTGTAGTTGCTGTTGATGAAAGCTCAGATATGTGTAGTTGCTGTTGATGAAAACACAGATCTGTGTAGTTGCTGTTGATGAAAGCTCAGATCTGTGTAGTTGCTGTTGATGAAAGCTCAGATCTGTGTAGTTGCTGTTGATGAAAACAGATCTGTGTAGTTGCTGTTGATGAAAGCTCAGATCTGTGTAGTTGCTGTTGATGAAAGCTCAGATATGTGTAGTTGCTGTTGATGAAAACACAGATCTGTGTAGTTGCTGTTGATGAAAGCTCAGATCTGTGTAGTTGCTGTTGATGAAAGCTCAGATATGTGTAGTTGCTTTTGATGAAAACACAGATCTTTGTAGTTGCTGTTGATGAAAACACAGATCTGTGTAGTTGCTGTTGATGAAAACACAGATCTGTGTAGTTGCTGTTGATGAAAGCTCAGATCTGTGTAGTTGCTGTTGATGAAAACACAGATCTGTGTAGTTGCTGTTGATGAAAGCTCAGATCTGTGTAGTTGCTGTTGATGAAAACACAGATCTGTGTAGTTGCTGTTGATGAAACCACAGATATGTGTAGTTGCTGTTGTTGAAAACAGAGATCTGTGTAGTTGCTGTTGATGAAAGCTCAGATATGTGTAGTTGCTGTTGATGAAAGCTCAGATATGTGTAGTTGCTGTTGCAATGTATTTAGTGTTTGCAGGTTTTATGTGTTTATGCAGACGTATGTTTATTGTAAACAAAGCATCTCATTAGTTTGTCACACATGTTCTTAGCAGCTCACAATTTTTGATTTTATACTAATTAAGCCTCATTTCAGTATGTCAAACGTTTTGATCAAAGTTAATATTATAACTTGTGTTTGATGTTATTTTTTATTTACTTGAATAGTCCTTGATTGATGGAGTTTGTGGATTTCAAAACAAATTAAAAGGATTTATGTTATTACAGAGCAACAAGCAAACATATTTTTCCATGTAGCTGTAATGTTTTAATTGAATAAGTAGTACATTCAGAGTTATTTAACATTAAGGAGTAGTTACATTCATTTTATATTATATTTAGTTACATTTATAAGTTAAATCTGGCCCTTTGAGGACAGCCATTATGCCGATGTGGCCCTCGGTGAAAAGAAGTTTGACACCCCTGCCCTAAGACATCGAATGTCCAGACAGAGGTGGACAGAGCGTGTGAACCTTCAGTAAGCTCAGCCTTCGCTATAAAATAGTACAGAGTAGCTCCTGACAGCCACAGTGCAGCTCACACTTGGTCTGAATGGAGCGCTTTCAACAGCTGAACAGTTAATATTAGTGTGTCATGATGTTATGCAGTGTATAGGAGTTTCTCCGCAGCAGGGGGAGTCTCACTACCCCCCACCACCTCCGGCAGATGGATATAAAAAAAAAAAGCTCAGAGTGTCTGTTAAGTGATGGGCGTTTAAAATCACTGTATTAAAGAAGACCTACATTCTAGAAAGGCTACAGGCCTCTCACTCTGGAAAACTCCTCCCCTCCGTGGACGTGTGTGCCTAGAAGTGTGCACCTCTTTCACCTACTGGAACCTTCTCCCTGGACTGTGGAGTTTCTGAAAAGAGTTGTATGTTTGTAAAGGTTGTTGAGATGTGAGACACTTTCCCATCGTAGTTAGGGGCCATCACGTCTCTACTTTCTGTAGTCTATCCATTCTTTCAGTTTCAGGACATTTTAAAAAAAAACTCTGGAGCATCGGGCGCCGCAGCTCTTTACCCCAAGCCGGATGTTCGGTTATTGTGTCCGATATTGGCATTGGGTCATGCGTCAGTCATTGCCGATATCTGATTACATCACGCTACCACCCAGGCCTAGTTGTGCTGGTATGAGTGAATCAGACTCAGCTGGAGTTTTAATACTGTGTCCACTCTATTAGATTCTTCTACCCTGTTGGACCACCCTGTAGATGTAGGGTGTGTCTCAAAACCTAGTGAGAGTCTAAGTAGGCTGTCTAGGTAGCAGCTGTGTAAGTAGCAGTGTTCTCTCCTCATCTCTCCTCATAAACAGATTACTGAGACGCTCTAGTTAGAGAGAGACTGCGTCACGGCTTGTTTCCGCCCACTGCAGCATGCGACCCATGGTTTAGCTGGTTGCTAAGCTACCACCTGGCATCTAAAGCTTAAAGATCCGCTAGCATAAATGCTGATGGCTTGAGTGTAAAACTGCAAAATGGTCAAAAAATACTGTTTTGTTTGATTATATGACTGGAAACACATTAAAACACCAGAGAAAATCAAAATAACTCACATTTTAAAACCACTTCACTGCTTGTAGATTTGCCTGCGCTGCATTCTGGGATTGCCTTAGCGGCTGAGGAAGCGTTCAGGCCAAAATAAGGTCCCTCAGTAGACAGCATGTTTCAAGTATCTAAGAATTGGGACAGTCTACATGTCAGGAGTGCACATACTATGAGGTAGAACGCTGCCTATGTAGACCCTCACTAGGTTTTGGAGAAATCCTACCTTTGATAGGCCAAGAATCAGAAACGTGTTCTGCATAATTGGTGTAGCCACCGGTTCCCATAACCTCACCTTCACCTGATACTTCTTCCATACTTTAGAATGTGCTGTTGTTACAATACCTGGTGAACGTTTTAGAGAATTTGGATGAATATCTTGTTGTGCCAACAAGATAATAAATAGTGAAGACTTGCTTTTGTAATATAATGCAACATGTAAAAAAAAAATAAATAAAAAGTTAAAAGGTTATGCTGTCTTGAAGCTACCAACTGCTGGATGAGGCTTGTGAACGTTTAGATACATATTTATTTCAGCATACAACTGAGTGCATACTTTGTTTGGCTTCAGATCTTCATTTAAAAACGCCTCTGAGCATTTAGCATTGAGCGGTCATTGCCAGTTTTCTGTTCTCAGACACGTGGAGCCTAAAGGTCTTTGATTTATTCGTGCAGTATTTTTATCTGACAGCGAATTAATTTGATCTTGTGTGTTACTGATAATAATATCCTCTGTACTAAACTCAATTTTTTTTTTGTTGAAAATGCAAGATTGTTTTATTGGGGCTCGGCATGCCAGTTGTGAACTTTAATCTAAGAATTGGGACAGCCTACATGTCGGGAGTGCGCATACTATGATGTAAAACGCTTTCTATGTAGACCCTCACTAGGTTTTGAGACAGACCTGTAATGTCAGAGACTCTTATCTGTTGCTGCAAAGTTTGGTCATCCTGAAATTCTTCATTAGTGGCCACAGGATGCTGCCCACAAGACTGTGTTTGCTGGATAGTTTTGGTTGGTGGACTGTTCTCAGTCCAGCAGTGACACTTAGCTGCCAGCTCTATCAGAGCCTTGTTCATGTCCAGAATAAGTAAGATAACTGCACATGTTCTACATCACGACAAAGACCAGTCATAAACTGCTTTCGCCAAGATTTTTAAATTTTATTTCTTTAGATCTTCTTGCATGTTGACAGTCTTGATGCGCGTGTCTTGATCTGATCTGAGCCGCTTTGCTGCATCAAGCCCTTGGAGACTTTCTACCTTTGATGGGCCAAGAAGTTTGCAGTTGAATCAGAAACGTGTTTTGCATAATTGGTGTAGCCACCAGCTCCCATAACCTCACCTTCACCTGATACTTCTTCCCTACTTTAGAATGTGCTGTTGTTACAAAACTTGGTGAACGTTTTAGAGAATTTGGATGAATAACTTTCAGTAATAATAATAATAAACAATCTTATTAACAAATGCTGTGTTCTTTTTCTACACTCTCACTCCTAAGTCACTACCAACATTCTAGAAACATGGGAATCAGGCGAAACAGTCTAGAACATTCTAAAATGGCCTGAGTTAGAAGAATGTGCTAGGACACTATCAAATGGGGAAGAACATTCTAGATCATTGTGGGGAAACAGTAGTTCGAAACCAGTCACCACATCATACCTCAGAAGAATCATGAAAATCTAGTGGCAAGTTCTCTAATATTTCTAGAATAGAGAACATATCTAGAATAGCTTGAATGGAAGAGAACATGCTAGAACAGGCTGAATGGGTGAATGAATGTGATAAAATAGTCTGAATGGAGGAGAGTATTCTAGAACAGTCTCAAGGATGTTCTTTAATGGCATGAATTTGGGTTCTAAACTAGTCATTGTAGTCACCCACACATCATCCCTCCATCCCAACTGTCTACTTTTCTAGATCCAAGTGAATAAAGTGGAAGTTTCTAGAATAGTGTGAATGGGCTGCATTGTGAATTATTTGATTTGAACCCATCCGTGCAGTGGAACACCCACATATACACATGCACTAACGAACACGCACACTAGGGGGCAGTGAGCACACTTGCCTGGAGCAGTGGGCAGCCCTATCCACAGTGCCCAGGGAGCAGCTGGGGGTTAGGTGCCTTGATCAAGGGCACTTCAGTCAAGTGCTGTTGGTCCATCAGATCGAACTGGTGATCCTGTGGTCACAAGACTGGATCCCTCAACAGAGCAGCCTGAAATAGAGACTAGAGATGGAAGGATCGATCGGCTGTGTTTTGGGCGATTTGTAATTAAAATATGTGATCGGTGATTGGCTGATATTTCTCCAATTTAGAGCCGATCCTGAGAGCCGATCGATGGCGTTAAACAAACGAGCCTAATTTCTGTATTTCCAGCTAGCGTTTCATCCAGGAAGAGGAGCCCTCCAGCCAGCTCCCTGCAATTCCTATCTGAACCACTAGGTGGAAATACATACCGTTTCATTTTAGACAGACTGACTAAAGCAGCGACGTTGCAGAAAAAAAATGTGCTGAAAGTAAACATGTCCGTCTGGCAGTGTTTACCGTACGTGACAGACTCATCCAGGACGTTTTTAAATTAGTAAAATTAACCGTGTCTCGTTGAGAAACCAAGACAAAGACATTTAACACTAATAATCTGATATAGCACTACCCACAACTGAATACAGTGAATATCAGCAAACAGCAGAGCTAGCACACACAGCTAGCACAAAACTAATAACCCAGAACAGATAATAACCCAGTTCAGACCAGATCTGACCGGTACGAACAGAACAGCAGCAACAATTCAAGATCTACATTTAATGATTACAGATTTAGTTTAAAATAACAGAGTCTGCGTTTAATGACTGCAGTTTTTACTGAATTTATTTAAGTAGCTATTTTAGTTTTAAATTAAGGGTCTAAATGTAATGATTACAGTATTGGGGATATTTGTTTGATTTACTTTGTTTATTTACTGTTAATTTAGTTAAAAATTTGATGCTTTTTACATGAGCTTGTTAAAAATGCTACTGAACCAGTTTAGACCATGTTTTATGATTTGCTTGCGCTAATAACTACATGTAGCCCTGTCGTGGCGTATACTCCGCCCTCTATCGGTATCGGCTATCGGCTGATCGCGCTGAAAGGTGATCGGCGATCGGAATCGGCCTCAAAAATGCTGATCTGTCCATCTCTAATAGAGATGTTTGATTTTAACATTAATGGAGGAGAACGTTCTAGTACGTTCTAGACCGTATCTAAAAAGAATGTTTTAAAACAGTGTAAAATGTGGGGAGGATATTCTAGAACACTCTGAGGAACAGGCCATACACACCAACCTTCCAATACACGATTTCCTAACCTTTTTTAACTTGCAGCTCACACAACCACCCAAAGTTCCACAGCCCAATAGATTTTACTGACCAGAGCAAGACTTGCTTTTGTAATATAACGCAAAATGTTAAAAAAACCTACTGAGTTAAAGCTACCAACTGCTGGATGAGGCTTGTGAACGTTTAGATACATATTTATTTCAGCATACAACTGAGTGCATACTTTGTTTGGCTTCAGATCTTCATTTAAAAATGCCTCTGAGCATTTAGCATTGAGCGGTCATTGCCAGTTTTCTGTTCTCAGACACGTGGAGCCTAAAGGTCTTTGATTTATTTGTGCAGGATTTTCATCTGACAGCAAATTAATTTGATCTTGTGTGTTACTGATAATATCCTCTGTACCAAACTCATTTTTTGATTGTTGAAAATGCAGGATTGTTTTATCGGGGCTCGGCGTGCCAGTTGTGAACTTTCTGCAGTTACAGGATTAGTTTGTCCTCTGCTTTCTCACTGATAGTATTAGCTTCTACAAAATCAGTTCACACGGAGCTCAAACTGAGTTACAGACATCCGAGCTGTGTCTGAAAACTTTCATAAAGCTCCAGCTTCTGTATGCGGTGGTGAAATTCTCTGCTCCTCCCTGTCATTATTTGACTGTCTCCTGAAGACCATGTGCTTGTGTTTTTTTTTATTTTGTTTCCATGCGATAAGGCTCTGTACTTACCTGAGATACTGTGACTGCTTTACTTGTAGGTGGTCGTCTAGCCTTAGGATCTTTCCTTTGAAAGACCCTTTTTGTTACAATTAATCTTCAGGAATTCAGGAATTCCATATGAAAGCCTTTTTACTTTTTTTTAAAGTAATTAACATTGTGCTAGACTAAATGATTATAATTGTACTTCTCATTTAAAGTAACATTTATCTCAATGTCTACATATTTAAAAATAAATAAATAAATAAATAAATAAATAAATAAATAAAATAGGCAAACAATGGCCATGTCCTCCTAGCTATACCACTGTGGCCTGCTAGAACATTATATATGCAGCAGAACAGCCTGAGTAATGAAAGAGCTAGAACCATATTAATGGCATGTGACATTCCAGAATAGCCTGAATGGTGTGGAACATGATAGAACAGTGTGAATATGGTGGGATGTTATTGAGCCATGTGTTTAGATCAAGGATTAATCAAAAAAATCTGGGTATATAGGACAGGTCAAATAAAGGAAAAGACCCTGAATGGGGTAGAACATTCTACAACTGGGTGAATGTGGTAGTACATGCTAGAACTCTGTGAATGAGATTCTAAAACAGCCTGCGCGGTGTGGAACATAATAGAACAGTGTAAATGAAGGATCTATGTGTTTGTTGGGTTACATATTCCTGAGTGGACAAGTCCCAGTTCTGACCTTGATTCCACATTCCTAAATGGACAAGTTCCAGTTTTGACCTTAGTTTCATATACCTAAGTGGATAAGTCCCAGTTTGGACCTTGGTTCCACGTTCCTTAGTGGACAAGTCCCAGTTTTGACCTTGATTCCGTATTCCTGACTAGACAAGTCCCAGTTTTGAACTTGGTTCCACATTCTTGACTGGACAAGTCCCAGTTTGGACCTTGGTTCCATATTCCTGAGTGGGCAAGTCCCAGTTCTGACATTGGTTCCATATTCCTGAGTGGACAAGTCCCAGTTTTGACCTTGGTTTCATAAACCTGAGTGCACAAGTCCCAGTTTGGACCTTGGTTCCATGTTCCTGAGTGGACAAGTCCCAGTTTGGACCTTGGTTCCGTATTCCTGACTAGACAAGTCCCAGTTTTCACCTTGGTACCATATTCCTGACTGGACAAGTCCCAGTTTTGACTGTGCCCTTGATTGTGTAAACCATCTGTTCAGTGTGTATATGGCAATGTGAAAAGCTGTATGTGGTGTTTCTTTAATAAGATAACGTCTATATTTATTATTTAGGCTTCAAAATATAGCACAAGGGTTCATATACTAATATATATATATACTCTTTCTTAACCAGGTCTTAGTGATGCTTTTAGGGCCGTATAAATTTTGTCATCCATGAATATCCTATTAATGAAATGCACTGCAGCTGACCTTTCCTAATCTCTCTCATGGCTGATGCTATGTTGGAGCACCTCTGCTGTTGAGCATATTAATGCATGTCAGACTGCAGAGGTATAACCTATAAATAAATAATGTGGTCGTGCGGTTAAGGCATTATGGCGTGCTGGCGGTTTAATTAAGGATTAATTCATTCTTGTGACATGTTTAGCATGTGTTTCGAAGTGAATTCGTCTGTCATGGTTTGGTCTCAACAGCTTGTGGGTTCTTTTGGTTTGCGCTGCTGCACTGAGCCTCTGGACTGTCACTGTAGCGGCCATAGCACGGACTTCATCCACTGCACTGCATCTAGCAGCATGACCAATCGCTTGCTGAGCACACACTTAGACTCAAATGCTTCATAGGAGAAGCAGAGAAGATAGAGGAGTAGAGAGAGGGAGAGAGAGAGATCAGGTGAGTGAGGGAGGAGAGTGAAGGGGCCAGTGTGTTTATGCTGACTGGGTGCAGTTATACAGATATATAGAAACTGTACGTTCGAATATGGTGGTATAGTTTTAAACGAAAGAGTAAATTAATACATTTTAAGATCTGACATTGACACCATGCTTTGATTAATTTTGATAATTGTTCTGTAGCAAATCATTCGTTGGATCATAATCTCAGATTTTGCCACAATCCAAAGTAATTATTTGGGCCCACTGGCAGCTAACATGGCCACATTTTTTTTATTTATATAAAAATATATATATTTTTATTTATAAAAAAATATGTTCACAAATAAAAACGACGTGGATGCTTTTTATAGAATTATTAAAAATCTGTGTTTAACCTGTATGTTTGGCTAGCTGGTGGTGTTTGTGTTTAATCAGTGGGAAATTTTAAAATCTAACCATTTTTATGATTTGTACAGAATTTTATTATACTCTCCTATTAGTTCTAACATTCCAAAACTGGCAGTCGCATTGATGAATCAATTCATTTTTAAAGCCTGGGTAAATTGTGTATTAGGACACCTATTTATATAGCACAATCAAAAAAACAAGAAGTGTCTGCCCAAGGGCTGCACAATAAAATCATAATGTTTTAAAGGTATCTATACAGGAGAGGGAAAAACATGCAGTGGGGAAAATAATTATTTGATCCCCTGCTGTATTTGTAAGTTTACCCCCTTACAAACACAGTTTTTTATGGTATTTTTTTTAATGGTAGGTTTATTTCAACAGAGAGAGAGAGACAGAATATCAACAAAAAGTCCCTCCAAAAAATCTAATTAAGTTTATAAATTAATTTGTATTTGGTTAAGTGAAAAGTATTTATTCACCAAGCAAAACGTGACTTAGAACTTGGTGGAGAAACCCTTGTTGGCAAGCACAGAGGTCAGACGTTACTTGTGGTTGGTCACCAGGTTTGTTCACGTCTCAGAGAGGATTTTGGCCTCCTTCTCTTTACAGACACTCTCCAAATCCTGAAGGTTTTGAGACTGTTGCTTGGTAACTCAATAAATTTGAGCTCCCTCCACAGATTTCCTATCAGATTTCCTATTAAAGACCGGAGACCGTCTGGGCCAGTCCAGGACCTGATGTATTTCTTTTTAAGCCACTGCTTTGTTGCCTTGGCTGTATGTTTTGGGTCATTCTGGACGTTCCATCTTCCATGTTCTGGCTGAGGCCAAGAGGTTTTCATTCAAGGTCCTACGGTACATGGCCCTGTTCATTAGCCCTTCAATGTGGTGAAGTCTACTTGTACCCTTAGCAGAGAAACCGCCCCAAAGCAGAATGTTTCCACCTACATGTTTGACAGTGGCGATGGTGTTCTTGGGGTCATATCCAGCGTTTCTCTATCTCCACACACAGCGAGTTGACTTGATGCCAGAGAGCTACATATTGCTCTTATCTGACCACATCATGTTCTCCCAAGCTTCTCTGAATCATTTAGGTGTTCACTGGCAAGCTTTAGACTGGCCTGTACACAAGTCGATGGACAGTCCATTAAAGTGAAGTGTGTTACTAATGTTCTCTTGGGGACTGTGCTCCCAGCTCCCTTGAGATCATTCCCAAGCTCCTCCCATGTAATTCTGGGCTGACACCTCACCTTTCTTAGAATCATCCTTTCCACACAAGGTGAGATCTTGCTCTGAAGCTCTCCATTTTTTAATTATCGAGGTCTCTTTCTCACCGAGCTTCTTGCTGATGTTCTTGTAGCCCATTCCAGCCTTGTGCAAGTCTACAGCTTGATCTTGCGCATTGTGGTCGAAAGGTTTGTATGGAAGAGACTGATACTGTGGTAGGTGTGTTATATACATATAACAAGGTGATATTAAAGGTACTTTCTTAAAGGAACAGGACTAATTTGTGTGCCTCATTGTCAGAATTCTTGCTGGTTGGTAGGGGATCATGTACTTATTTCATTTATTTACAAATTTATAACCTTCAATTATTTTTGTTGATATACTGTGTCTTTCTGTTGAACCATAAAACTTTTAGACTTACAAAACTTTCAAAACAGTGGGGGATAATAATTATATTCACAACAAAGCATTTCATCGTTTTCATGCTGTATGTTTAAATACAGTTCATGTAAAAACCATAGATAATGGGTAAAATTGCCATTCCTAATATGAAGTAGGTCCTAATGCCTAATGTAGAATAGGTTAGTGCTAACTGTGTACTGTGGAGAAGAACAGAGACACAGGTGTGTCTCATGGGCCCTCTCTGTCCCGCGTGGGTGGTGCTGTGTGTGTGTTTGCGAGAGAGATGGTCGTAGGGAATTGCTTCGGGGAGTTTCTGAGGGATGAGGCTGTCTTATTCTTTTGTGTCCCTTTAGAGAGCACGAAGAGAAAGCACCAGAAAAAAAGGGGGGGGGGGGGGGGTACTGCCTTGGTCAGTGCACAGTTGGTCCCAATAACATGTTGACCTCTTTTCTCAGCAGTCACAGATGCCATTTCAGCCCATTTTGTGGGTTGATCAGATTTTTTCCCTCTTGAATAAATTTAATGCAATATATCTTGATGGAAGTGGGCAGCACGGTGAGGTGTAGTGGTCAATGCTTGCCTCACAGTAAGATGATCTGGGTAGGATTCCCGGTCCGGGTCATTCTGTGTGGAGTGTGTATGTTCTCCCCATGCTTGAGTGGGTTTCCTCCGGGTACTCCGGTTTCCTCCAAACACATGTATGTTAGGTTGATTGGTCACTCTAAATTGAGTGTGTGAGTGAGTGTGTGCGTGAAGTGTGTGTGATTTACTGAAACTGGAAGAAAATAAGATTTTTGTCTTCTTAAGTTCGTACACCAACATTTATATATAAGTGTTCTGCTTTTTTTATCTTTCATTTATTTATTTATTTAAATAATAAGTCTTCAGTTAAATAAACATTTTATCTTGACATGGCCATCTTCAGAATCAGAATCAGAATCAGAAATACTTTATTGATCCCAGGGGGAAATTGCAGTTTTTACAGTAGCAGAAGAAGAATAAACACTCTAATAATAATTTACAACATAAAAGAAATTTGTAGTATGTACACATATATAAGTCTTATATTACAATAGAATAATAAGATGTAAAGAATAAAATATAAAGTGACTGTGTCTATAATATAAGTACAGATATACCGTATACAGCAGTAAGAGTTTTAGAAGTAAGAAAGTTATTGCACATTTGAGTTCTTATATACATAATTAAATAATAGTTCTACTGGTATCACTGTACATGTGAAAGGTGTCGTACATTCAGGGAGGAGTTATAAAGTTTGATAGCCACTGGTAGGAATGACCTCCTGTGGCGTTCTGTAGTGCAAATTATCTTTTCTGTAGAGGCGTAATTCATAGTTCATTTTTTTATTTTTTATGTATTTATCTTGCGCTGCAGGGGCTTCTCACTCCTCCTCTTTTACACCTAATTGCCAAGAGAGGCAGAAATGTTCGAGTTAATGTGATAATTACAGGGAAAATATTTTACTTGATTGCAGTCATTAAAAATATTGGTGCGAATGTGTGAATAACGCAGAAGCCCACCTATTTTATCCCCTTGTTTATATGCGAGTACTCAACATTCACACATTTCAGTTGTTTAGCCACCTTTGGACCAAAAGAGTTTTGTGTGTCTTTATTTTAGAAAGAAAACCAAGTAGATAAATCAGTATTAAGGTAAAATGTGCTATTGCAATCTTGCTGGTTGTGACATTTTAATAGTTTGAGCTTATATAAACATATAAATATTTTATACAATATTTTATTTAATAGCTCAAAAGACTTAAAGAAAAAGATACCGAATGATACGGTTTCTGTATCTGTTTTGTATTTAATATTGGAAATTAACTGCCGTATCGCGCCATCTCTCTTTTACTTTACTGGTTGGTGCTAAGGGATACACTGATATGTGATTTGGTTTTGTAGATGTGTCTATATTTTTCAGGTTGATGTCTGGTGGGGAAATTGGGTCTATTTAGATTAGCAGAGAAATATAACTATATTAAATATATAACATTTAATTATATGCGGTTTAGCACATTAGCCCAGTATTGCATAAACCTTCTGGAGCACGATAAATACATCTTAAAATATATATTTGAATATATATATCTGTCTAATGTATGTAATTATTTATTTATTTTAACATATTCTTCTCAATTCTTCCTGCTAGTTAGATGCCATCAAGCTGGGAGGGTGGAAAAAAAACCTGCCATGTGCTTTTACAAGTCACAACTGAATCTAGAGCAACCTCACTGACTGCTCAAGACTCTCAGAGGAGATTTCTAACTGCCAACTCTCTTATGTTAGCCAGCAGACAGCCACACTGGCTAGCATGACGCTGAGTGGTGGGGAGAGAAATAGAGCCACCCTGCTCACCCAGGAAGAGTAAGAACAGTTGTCCTGTCTTGGACTCCTGGCCACAGATAGCTATTTCGTCACCATAAATTAATATGTATTCCTCCTCTCACGAGGCTGATTTATTTATTTATTTAATAAATATTGGCTGATATTGATTTCAGTACCATTCTGCATTTCTTGAAGAGAGAAAATTCCGAAGGCATAAAAATCAGGTTTGTTAACCTGTATTGCTGTTAAGGAAGGCAACTGGTGACTCAGTTCAGTTAGTAGTTGCACTTTTATTTATTTCTGTCATTGATTTCACCCACTTGTTGTAGTTTATTCTTCAATCCCCACAGCACACTTACATTTTTACAATGTAATTTTACATGTAAGTATAATTTTTATTTCTTTTATTTCTATTTATTTCCTTTTTCTTTTTCCTATTTTTTAATTTATTACTAATTTTTATTCATAATTTAGATACTCTATACTCTCATTGTTTTATGTGAACAGGTAGTCATAAAAACATTCCTCTGCTAGCTGTACTGTGTATAATATATATATATATATATATATATATATATATATATATATATATATATATATATATATATATATGACTAAGTGTAGCAGTCTCTTCAGAAAATAGTATAGTATCGGTCAGGCTGAGTCTTCTAGGTAATAGGACAGGAGGGTATGCGGGGTGGGGGGATGAATAGATGAGGAACTCCTGCTTCTTCTACAGAGAGTAATGGTGCGAATGGTTGCTTTTAAAATATTCATGTTTCATTTTTATTATTTATGACTTGGATATCAGTGACAGAATTGAGGATGAACTGCAGACGGGAGGTTCGTTTTTGAGCGTTTGAATTCTTGGCTCGGTGTGTTTTTACAGTATTCAGGGGAGGTGGACGGGGCCTCTGTGGCGAAGGTTGGTTTGATGGGGTTTGTTTTGCTGTGGTCAGCTTGGCTTTGTGCCCACTGGTGAAAACAACTGCGTCTGCATGCCTCCATATGTGTGTGTGTGTGTGTTTTTGTGTGTGTGACAGAGAAAGATTTTGGACTGTACAGTTAAGTGGTTCTCAGGGCGGTAACGTGCTGTTCCATGCTGGTGCAAACTCATGAGACCAGTTACGGTTTCTTTTTCCATCTGCTGTTCTGCTAAATCAAAACAAGGAAATAATGACTGAAACTACACCAAAAAGTAGAACTGCTAAAAACGTGATATCTAAACTTTACGATTTGATTTTTGGCTGTCACCAGTCTCTTGTCATTGTGCTCTCAGGTTTTTTTTCAGGTTCCAAGCAGTCAAGTCAATCTTTATACATAAAGCACATTTTAAAGACTGTAGAAGCCGAACAAAGTGCTGTACAAGTCACAGTAAATAATATAAAACAAAGAAATATAAACTATAAACAAACCAAACGCTATCCATTCAAAATAATCAAAATTAAATGTTAAAATATTACCTAGGCAGGAATTAAAGACATAAGACCATGTAAGAGGGAAAGGACTGGGGGAAAAATAGGTTTTCGAATTTGACTTAAAAACAGGTGGTAATTAAAAAAGTCTTATGGTAAATAATAAGTTTTAAATGCTTATTCCGTACTGTGGTGGGCTGCACCTGTAGCCGGCTAACTATGGTAGCAGTAGCATGGCCCAGCATATATATATATATATATATATATATATATATATATATATATATATATAGTGGCACAATCTTCATGATCCACATTGGATTTGAAATGAAACAACTGAGATTCAATTGAAGTGTAGAATTTCAGGTTTAATTGAAGGGGTTGAACAAAAATATCCTATGAAACGTTCAGGAATTCCAATTTTTTCTACAAAAAGACCAAAAAGAAAATGTTCATTTTTAATACTTTGTTGAAAATCTTTGGCAGGCAATGACTGCCTGATATCTGGAACCCATGGACATCACCAAATGCTGGGTTTCCTCGCTTTGCCTTTACTGCAGCGGTCGTCAGTTGTTGCTTGTTTCAGGGTTTTTCTGCCTTAAGTTTTGTCTTAAGCAGGTGAAATCAATGCTTGATTGGGTGAAGATCTGGTAATTGACTCGTATGCATGCCCATGACATTATATTGCTTCCACCATGTTTTGCAGAGGATGTGGTGTGCTGTGGTGCGCTGTGGTGCGTTCTTCTTCATATTAGTCTGATACAGGTTGATCTTGGTTTCATCTGTCCATAGAATCCTGTTCCAAAACTGGGCTGGCTTCATTAGATGTTTTTTGGCAAAGTCTAATCTGGCCTTTCTATGTTTTAAGGGTTAATTCATAGTTTGCACCTTGTGGTGAACATTCTGTATTTGCTCTTATGAAGTCTTTTCTTTATGGTAGATTGAGATACTGATCCACCACTGATACTTTCTGGAGAGTGTTTTTCACTTGGGTGGATGTTGTTCCTCACCATGGGAAGGATTCTGCGTTCATCCACCACCGATGTCTTCTGAGGACCTCCAGGCCTTTTTGAGTTCCACCAGTGCACTCTTTTTTCCCAGATTGTACCAAACTGTTAATTTGGCCTCTCATACCATTTCCACTAGATTTCTAGATAGATTTCTTCTTTTTTCCAGAGAGCTGCTTTGACCACATGTTGTGGGTTCACAGCAACAGCTTCCAAATGCAAATTCCACTTTTTACCTGCTTAATTGATGATTGATTAATGAGGGAAAAGTCCATGAAATAGCTTTCAAGAATATGGTTTAGTAAACAGTTAAAATGTCAAAAAAAATGTCCAATTATTTCTGGGCCTAACTGTATATGCATGCAGATTGCTGGACATTTGCAATATCCCTTGCGGTTCAAATGTTAACACAGTTGCAACAACAGCCACATTGAACAATTTGGTCAGTGTGCTGTCCCTGGTGCTGAACACTGATGAGTTCACCACCAGGGACAGCACTCAGAACATGTTTAATGTGGTTGATGCTGCAACTTAGCATGTGTTTTTTTAATTGCAGCTTTCTGTTCCTCTAATATCAGCCTCTCTACTTCACTTCCTCAGAGTGTAGTCATAATTATCTCAACCTGTGTCCGTAAAACTTCTGTTAAACAGAATAAAACCTGTTCGGTCGTGAGCAGAGCTATTAGCTTATTAACTGGGCTAATACTGGATACTCTCTCCAGGTTAACAACACTGTTTAACCTTTTGACATTAATGTTGGACTAAAACATTGACATTTACTTAATGCTGGACTTCTTAAATCGCACAATAATTCTGAGGGAGCTGAAATAGTTTGTATGCAGATGTCAAAACAGTGAAGTTACATAATTCCTACAAAGCAGGATTTAGCATTGTCATAGGATTTTTTTCTCTCATTTGTGTCACAACTTGAATTAAACTGAAGACTGATAAGGCTCCAATAGTCATGGATTCGCACAACAAAATCAGAAAGTCCTCTTTTACTTAAAAACAAAAAACTAAATTAAATAAATTAATTCTTGAAATATTTATAGATACTGTGGTCTTTATTATAGAGCAACAGTAACAGTATATAACAGTATGGTACATGGTGTCAGAAACACATAAGCAAGTCTGTTTGAAATAACTTTGAAGGCGTGTGTGTGATGGTTTAAGCATACAGTTGTGCACAGTGTTAATTGTACCAATTCTGTTTCTTGCCATGGGTCTGCTTACACACTCTGCCACAGTCAGTGACTTCTGTGGTCTATTACTGCATGAACTTAAACCAAAACCATTAAAAGCCCTGGTCTGTCAGAAACTTACACTGAGAATCCAGTTCATTCTCTAACAAAGCTGAAATTTCTTACAATTCCTGTCCCAGCTTAAATAGCACCACACATAAATATATGTTAAACATGCTAAATATCTTCTACTGAAGAGCGTTATGAGTATTTTTTATGTATTTACAATAAATATATATCAAACACGCTAAATATCTCCTACTGAAGAGCGTCATGAGTTTTTTTAATGCATTGACAATAAATATATATTATACACACAAAATATCTCTTACTGAAAGAGCGTTATGAGTATTTTTTATGTATTTACAATAAATATATATCAAACACGCTAAATATCTCCTACTGAAGAGCGTCATGAGTTTTTTTAAGGCATTGACAATAAGTATATATTAAACATGCTAAAAATCTCCTACTGAAAGTGTTGTGAGTATTTTTAATACATTCACAATAAATATATATTAAACATGCTAAAAATCTCCTACTGAAAGTGTTGTGAGTATTTTTAATACATTCACAATAAATATATATTAAACACACTAAATAACATGCTAAATATCTTCTACTGAAAGAGTGTCTGGAGTATCTTTAATGCATTCACAATAAATATATATTAAACATGCTAAATATCTTCTACTGAAAGAGTGTCTGGAGTATCTTTAATGCATTCACAATAAATATATATTAAACATGCTAAATATCTCCTACTGAAAAAGTCATGAGTTTTTAATGCATTCACCATAAATATATATCAAACACACTAAATATCTTCTACTGAAAGAGCATCTTGAGTATTTTTCATGCATTCACAATAAATATATTATAATAAACATGCTAAATATCTCCTACTGAAAGAGCGTCTTGAGTTTTTTAAAAATGCATTCACAATAAATATATTATAATAAACATGCTAAATATCTTCTACTGAAAGAGTGTCTGGAGTATCTTTAATGCATTCACAATAAATATGTATTAAACATGCTAAATATCTCCTACTGAAAAAGTCATGAGTTTTTAATGCATTCACAATAAATATATTATAATAAACATGCTAAATATCTCCTACTGAAAGAGCGTCTTGAGTTTTTTAAAAATGCATTCACAATAAATATATTATAATAAACATGCTAAATATCTCCTACTGAAAGAGTGTCTTGAGTTTTTTTTTAAATGCATTCACAATAAATATATATTAAACATGCTAAACATCTACTGAAAAGTGCCGCAAGTATTTTTAATGCATTCACAATAAATATATATTAAACATGCTAAATATCTCCTACTGAAAGAGAGTCAGTCAGTTAAATTCCTGCAAAGTTGGCGGAGTTTAACTACATTGTTTATTAGTCTGTATAGCAGAGCAGAGCTACTCACAGCTTTTTTAAACTCTATTTTAATACAGACACATGTTGGTTTGTTGCATAGTTGTTAACATTTTTAAAGGAAGGCACCTTCACATTCACCAGCTTCTGGTTTGGGTTTTCTTGTTCCACCTTAAATGATGCAGCAGCTATTATAATGCATTGGGCCCCAGGATTCACTGTTGCACCATTTTAAGGCGAAACGAAGAAATCCGAACAAGAAGCTGGTGAATGAGAAGCCGACTTCAGTGGTCTGTTGCCTGGTTTTGCCATAACGTTACTGAGATGTGGTTCGAGCAGGACTGGTATTACTGAGGAGCTCTGACTTATTTAAGGAGGTAATTCACTCTGGAGTTAATACTTAGCAAACTTGTACATGGCAGATTCTTACTGGATTTGTTATTAAAATTGTTGGTAACAAATCAACTTGCATCACTTCCCCAGGTAATGCATGACATTTTGGTAGGAAGAGATGCATAAAGAAAACTGTAGTGGTTGTTGAGGTTGATTCTGATGCGATACAGCTTTGTCATGTCATGAAGAAAATGTACACAAGCGTTCTCCTCCTCAAACCCCTCCAAAACACAGCAGTATCTTCAGCTTCTCATGCTAGCTAATACGTTTTAAGGAGCTTTTCCCCCTCTTAAACCATCCTGAGAGAAATGACAGTTAAGGAACTTTATGCAGTGCTCGAGGGATTATTTAAGGGAAAGTGTTTTGTCAAGGGATGAAGTAAGGATTTCTGACTGTTTCACTTCAAGAAACTCTAGAAAACATCCTTAGAGTTTTTTTATTTGTGCAACACACTTAACCTTAGGGAAATTCAACATGAGGTGCCATATGCATCCATGAACTGAACCCAATTACCAAAGTCCGTTCACAATCACTGCCATGGCGGGCAGTTAAAATGTCTGCTCTAATGTACTGAAGTAATGGGAGCTGTTTGCCTTCATAGTGACTGTGATTTAGATCATTTTGTGCATGAGTAGAAAACATGCCCTGCCAGATGGAACCTTATTTAAAACGTCCACAGTTGCATCTTTTAGCAACTACTCAAGTTTTGACCAACACTGGAGCAAGGATGGCAAACAGAAGTTTTCAGCGGTTTTCATTGGGGGACTGCTAAAAGTTTGAAAAGCTTAAACTATTTCCTGAGCTCCACAGCCTTCAGCCCAGATAAGCCTGTGCATTGAATTGCCCCTGCTTGCTACTAATAATGTTTCATTTCTTTAATCAATTAATCTAACAACTAATTTTTAGACTACTCTGATGTGAGTGTGTTAGGAATTTGTATTATTTTGTTTATATATATATATATATATATATATATATATATATATATATATATATATATATATATATATATATATATATATATATATATATAATGGCCATTCAAGTCTATGCTCCTACTGGGCGTAGAAGCACAAATGACACGTAGCCTACACGCCTCACACACAAGAACTCGGACCGTTTGTGGACTATATATTTGGACTTTATATTTTGGCAGAGAGTTGTTTGAAAAGCAGCTACGTGTGTTTTAAAGCTCCCGCGGTATCTAGAACAGTCTCAGGTTCTACACTGGACGATTAAGAAACGGTTAACAATGAGACTTTTCAAGTGACTCTACTGAAAGAAACATGTTATGCGTGTTAATAATCTTAAAATAATCTGCTAAGATAAACAAATAAACAGGTAAACAGGTGCTGTCCTGCTGCTGTGTTGATGAAGCTCTTTGGGATGTTTGAGCTTCAAGGTCTCGTGTATAGCAGCTGTACTGTTGTGATCATCTTCACTGTGCAGAGCTGACAGAGCACCACACTGTTGTGTTTCTGTGTGAAACACTCCCACAACTTTAGATGCACGCGAGTGATTGTTTGTAGCTGCAGCTGGCGCTCCAGATAAATCCATACTTTCAGTAGGCGTGGTCTTCTTTACGACACAGCCTCATAGCTGTAGCTCATCACTAAAGAAGCAGGCTTAAGACACCTAGGACTGCATTTTGAGGGAGATGGTTTAAATATGTTGTTTATTGTATTTATTTATTTTTACGGGGGGAAATTATTGCTTTAAGTCAGACAGTGTGGCAGGATGCACCTTGCTCCACATCATTGCCTCCTAATTCTGCGTTCGTCCCCCAAGCACCAAGACCCCATTTCTCATCTCCCGTCCAAGCGTCTCTCTTTCTCTTCCTCTCTCTGTACCTCTCTCGCCCCTCTGTCACCTTCTGGATCTCATAGAGGGAAATGAACTGTCGTTAAAGTCCTACTTAACCACAGAAGCATTCACCGAGGGTGCGAACATGGAAACTGGAATGCGTGAGAGTGCCAGGTGGGAAATGAATGCGTGACCTGTTGAGGCGGCAGATTGTAGCAGGTGATGAGGTATATTTGCGCCAGTTGAGTGTTTGCCAGCGTGTGTGCTGGGCTACATTTTCTCCTCCTCCCCCGCACGTCTGTGAGGCTTCCTCCAACCTCACTCACCCCTCAGTGTGTGTGTGTGTTTGTGTGTGTGTGTATATCTGCAGGTTTAATGCTTGACCTGTTGTGCTGGCAGATTGGAGCAGTCTGTGAGAGGCGGGCCAGTTGGCTGGCGATCAAATGTGTGTGTGTGTGTGTTTGTGTATGAGCTCATGTCCATATTGTTTGCTGTGAATGAGCAGACTGAGGTTAGAGATACAAACACATTTCCAATAGTAAAATATTAAGCATGGAAATAAACAACTAACATGGTGTAAGTGCTCCTATGCCAGCGATTCTGTACTTCTCACAGTGCTTTGTGTCAAAGAAAATGTGTCGCTGTCCAATTATTTCTGGGCCTAACTGTATATGCATGCAGATTGCTGCACATTTGCAATATCCCTTGTGGTTCAAATGTTAACACAGTTGCAACAACAGCCACATTGAACAATTTGGTCAGTGTGCTGTCCCTGGTGCTGAACACAATTTGTTTCAGTTTTTTATATACAATTTAGATTTGGGGGCATATAATGTATAATAATAAATAGTAATAATTAAAAAAAATACTTTTGTTACAACCCCAATTCCAAAAAAGTCAAATGTAAGTAATGTAAACGAAAACAGAATGCAATGCAAATCTCATAGACCCCTATTTTATTCTTAATAAAACATAGAACGCATGTCAAATGTGAATTGTTAACATTGTACTCATTAGAACTCTCAAAATAGCCTCTCGGAAGCAAAGATGGGCAGAAGTTCACCCATCTGTGATAAACTGCATCCAAATATTGTGAAACAGTTGAAGAAGAATTATCCTCAACATAACATTGCGGAGACTTTGGCTGTCCATACCATCTACAGCACATAATGGCTGTGTCTCAAAACCTAGTGAGAGTCTAAGTAGGCTGTCTAGGTAGGCAGCTGTGTAAGTATCAGTGTTCTCTCCTCATCTCTCCTCATAAACAGATTACTGAGACGCTCTAGTTAGAGAGAGACTGCGTCACGGCGCGTTCCCGCCCACTGCAGCACACGACCGGGGGTTTA